>JAJFDJ010000204.1:0-27236 GCA_028637755.1 Xylariaceae sp. X170 | reverse complement strand
GATTAACGAAGTGTCCCGAGTTTTTGGGGCCCTCTGAGCGTAGCGAAGAGGGACCACGAAGGGTGGGTCGTCTAGTAGATCTTTCGACTGAGCCTCAACTGCGGGCATACCTAGATTGGCATAACCCGACCTACTACCTAGTCAATGCCTTTCCTAGGTGACTGTACGAGACGAGTGTTTACAGTGTCTACGCAGTGTGATCCGTACTTCGTAGGCATTCAGTAGTGCTCGGGATGTCCTAGATTGACAGCAATTGGCGGTGAAGCGAAGGATCAGAGAATAGGCAGGTACCGAAGGGGCAACGACAATGCTGACCTAGGTGACCAGGTCTAAGGGTAGCCCTACTCCACCTCACCTGCTTGACGCTAAAGGCGATGATATACATTGCCCCTGGCATGTGGGTAGGCAGGCATTGCGTACGACGCTACCCGTACGTACGAGTATCTACGAGTATTCCGTACTTTTACTAACGAGACATCGAATTAAATCAACGGCATACCGTGGTGAGAAATCCCTCCCTCCCGGTACCCAGGTAGGTATCTTAACGCAACATGGATAGGTGTCGTCGCCTCTTTTACTCCGTACACTAATCCCTACATGATTCTACTTACTACCTACCTAGTAATCCGTACCCATGGAGCGTCAAGTGGAATCATGGAGCTGCCTCACAGCCTTACGAGCATGCTAGGTAGTGTAGAGTGGGTAGCACCATGCTCGTGAGGCCCCGGTGACAGATAGGATTGACAGCATCTGCCATGGATCCCCTGTGCTCGCCCGCTCGATCTCTGTTGCTTGTGATCTAAGGCTGACTTAAGTTGCCCAGGGCGCGAGGGAGGCACAGAAATCTACGTGGAAGGTATGGGTACCTGGCAAGCAATCATCTGGTTGTGGTTAAGGGCGGGTTTAGTCAACCAGCTTGTGAGCGAGACACAGTTACCCAAGAGCTGATGGGTGAAAACAGAACGAGCCCTTTCTGGTCCCTGGCAGTTCTGACGAGGGTAAAGAAATAGGCATTCTTCCAAGACATATATTACTATGGATTGCTAAGTACGGAATAGGCGAGATTCGGTCGGGCATTGGCAATCGTCGAGACTCGACCCTCTCCTGCCCGATGCAGATGGACGACTTACACATGCCTGATACCTAGCTTTGCTTGCGTTAAGCAATGATGATGTAGGCGAGACGGCCCGTTCCGTATGATACTACCTAGTCGGTTCATCTAACTGACTTGGAGGGACCTTGAGTGAGATCAAGGAATCATCGTGTCTTCCCTGGATAACAGGCATGGGATTCAGATCCGGGGTTTGAGTTGGACAGCATGCACACAGGATGCGTTGAGGGGACTAACCGCGATTCGCAGAAGCTATAAGAAGCCCGTCTCGTCTATCAGCAGGATGTTTTATATTCCTTTCGCGATGTCGGTGGGCCAACGTTGCCTGTAGGCTACGAGGCAGGAACGCGAAGCTGTCTTGATCCGCCTCAGTCAGGTTCAGACCGTATTCATACTTTGCACAGAGCTCCTCGATGGTGCTCAACATACTCAGCCACGGGTTTCCTTGCATAGTATGAGATACGTGCGCCATGATGATGCTCGTTGCAGCTTTCGCCAACAATTGCAAAATAGAGAAACGAATGAGTATAATACCGTGTAGCAATCCAGTGTGAAGGAAGACTACTCGTTCATCAAACCGGACACTCGGTACCATTGTCAATATCGGGGATGTGTCCAATATATTAACACATAGGGTGACCAAGCAGGATATATTGCAGCCGCCAGGTGACAGGCCTGCCGTGGCCAGGCACCATGCAAGCCCGGGGACTTTTGGAGTCGATTCGAAGCAGACCTCCAAGCGGCCGAATCGCAGTCATTCTGCTTGGAAGCCGTCCAATCTGCATGCCCTCGTCTTCACCTTTTGTTGTCCCAACTTCAGGATCGGTTCAGGGGGTCGAGTTACTTTCCTATATCTATTGATTACTTGCAAGGCCCGTTGCTTCTCAGAGTTGTTGTCAACTTTTACTAGGTAGAGATCTCGATTCGCGAGATAACACCAAATGTATCTGCAGTCAAGCATGTTACCATAACCACGCCTTATTGCAAGTAAAGGCCTCATGGGGCAATCTGCTTATGTCTATACTGTTCCACACTTCGTACCAGTACTTGAAAGAGAAGAGAGGCCGTCGGTCCTCTGAGCCCCATCATGACCTTATCTTGCCGTACGGAGTACTTGGTAGCTAGACTACGCGAGGGATGCAGTCATACGTCTTGAAACGCATTACCAAGCCGGGAGCCAGGTTCCGGCAGATGACCGGAGCTGAGACTGTTCAAGGGAAAGATTCTAGCATGTAGGTGTATGCAAACGTATTCCGCAGACTGGCCTAGTAACTGCGGAGGCACTCATGCAGACAACTAACAACCCCTTGAGGTACAGTATGTGCATGTGGCACGCAGTAATCCTGTACATAAGTAGGAGCAGAGGTTCCGTCTAGACTTGACATTGACCACGAGCATCGGTGGGTGGTGCTTAGTGCGGAAGGTATTGCGAATTGCGAGCTGCGTTCGTCCAAGTAATCTGCATCGACTTACGAGTACATGACCACGGACTACGCGTACGAGTAGGTAGTAGGCACCGTAATCAGCAGATATGCCATTCGCTACCCGTACTTATTTCGGACTTTATTACTAGTAGTGGTATATGTTTACCTACGAGCACTCATTTATCGGTGAGGGCCACATCCCCCTGTGAGCTTCGCAACTCGATGCGTTTCTTACCTGCCCTGTCTAGGTGTGTAAGTCAGGCCTACCTACGGTACATCTGCACGCTGCTTTTGTACCTTGTCCGGCAATCCTTGTTCCCTAGGTGGCTCCCCTGTCTAGCAGCTTGCCCAGTCTGCCAGCCTGAGATGCCAGGGTCGGGTGATTGGTGAGATAGGTGGTGGTTACTGCGCACTCGTAGACGTTGTGGAGGAGGCTTCGATGCAATTCCCGTCCAAGGTTCGTCCCGAACGTCTGGGATTACCTACATGCTGTCCACCTACCTAGTGTATCGTACCGTACCGTTGACGTGAAAGTGGTGAGTTCTCCATATTCATGCCTAGCGTAGGCGGGAGGCTTCTTCTGGGTTGACCTGCATACAGCTGCGCACCACATCTCTCAGCTAACAGACACGCAGTACATACTTGTAGACAAGGAACCATCCCGTCCCGTTAGGAGTTTCGGAGGCCGATGTGCATTTCTTTAGACATGTTCTACTACCAAGCAGGTATACTACTGACAGACCTTGGTATGAAGTGAACCTATCTTGTTGGTGACTATTGCGTGCTGTACCTACCAGCTGTGTATACCTACAAGTAGAGAGCTGTCATGCCGGAGTCTAGCCTAGGTAGGTCTGTCGAAGTGAGTGAAAGACCAGGCTTCCTTGCGCAAACAAGGTATGTAAGTAGTAGGCAGTCGACTGGGTAGACAACCTTGCTCGCCATCTGGCTGGGGATGGACAGGGCTCAACCAAATCTTGGGGAATCGCAGACAGGATGCACCTGGGGGAACATGTACCTCCACTGCCGGTGTCTGCATTGCACGTGCAGACCAGGGAGATGCTAGAGCGTGTGGTCTGGATTAAGCTTGTATCGATCTGCCGACGATGCCAATGTTCGTCGAAACCATGATCGCTGCAAAGCGTTGACGGCTAGTAGTGACGCGGCACTTACCCGGCACTGGAGCCACTGGAGGATCTGATAAGACTTTGATGAAAGACAGTAATTCACTCAACTTGAGTACGATATATAGTGGGCATGCTCTTGGATGGGGCGGTAGCTCGAGAACTGACGCCTCTGAACGCTACGCTCTGAACGCTACGAAACGGTTACCGTCTTCGAGTTGTTACTGGTGTTCCGTAACTGTTGAATAGACAACTACATCGGTTGTCTCGATTGGGATAGTAAATCCGAAGGCCAAGATAGTCAACTACTGCGTATACTCCGTTTGAATACCTACGGATTACTTGGTATACAAGAAGATAGCGCAATGCATTACTTGTTGTACGTTTTCTCTGGAGGCTGGATGGGTGGAGGATTAACCTGTCCAGGAAGGTGTATGAGTCGATTATGCCCACCATGCACGCTCTATCCGAATGGACGTCCGAATCAGCAGCGAAGTGACCGTGTTGTGTCTAATTATAGACAGGACGAATTCGGCGTTTACCATAGGTATAAGAGGCATACGGAGGAGACACTCGAGGGCACCAAGTACGAGTACAGGCATCGTATTCATGTTGTGGCAGGGCAGGTTACTTACATGACGAATCCCGCTGCCAGCCAACTTGACGACTCTCGAGCGTGGCTTTCTTCTCTCAAAGTCGGACGGGATATTGCAGTGCAGTGTATTACCCACCTGGAACTTGCCGAGTCTTGACATTGCCAGGACTTATTACTTGTAAGTGCTACTCGTACGAATACTCTTCACGGAATTTACCAGGTGTAGGCGATAACACGGTAAGTCCCCGATGTATTATTCTGTACCAAGTGTGAGGATTATAGTCAGATATGTAGTGTACTCGTACTGACCTGCATGAAGATGCAATGCTCCGTTAACAACAGCTAACGCGAACTCCACTGATTTCTTCTTCGTCTTCTTCTTCTTCTTTCTCCGGATTACAAGTACAAGTAGATATACAGACCAGTTACAGCATGCCGGCCCACACACATCGATGCCGATCTTCCCAGAACAACAGGAACAATCGAGACCAACGCCGGCGGCTGTCGTAGTGCGATACTAAGTCTCTAGCTCGCATGCGGGATGGATGATAGGAACAGCCAGGAAGTTGCCTAGTTCCGCGGAATTCTAGGTATAGCATAGGTAAGTACATCCCTACTACTCTGAACCCATTGTGCGGGTCCTACCCATCTCGTATACCTACGAGTACATACTAATAAGTACGAGTAGGTATCGTAGGTACGGAGGAGTTAACTCAAGTTGACAACCATTTTGTTACGGCTAGTTTTGCACGGAATACACACCTCGTATGGACACTTCGTACACCGCCCAACCGATGGGCCAACAGAACTGAACGAATTCGAAGTACCTGCGAGTAGCAGTACGGAGTCGAGAATATTCCGTATGAAGTATACACATCCAAGACCATCCCAAGGCTTCCTTGTGGTGCATGTAGGTACCGTCGTATGAAATGCTACTCCGTCGACAGCTTTAAATTACTGCACATCCTGCCTGGGCGCAGTGGTAATGCTAACGGGGAGGAGTTCCCACAGACGCAGTGCCTAGCGCACAGAGTGGATAGCCTGGTTGCAGGGTGCCGAGGTTGCCCCTGAAGGACGGGGGCCTGGATTGTCCCTGTCGCATTCTGGTATGTACGAGTATCCTCGGATGCCCTGGCCCTGGTGAGCGGCTGGCTGTATCACGACATCTTCACGTGGCTATACTACGAGTGCTAACCCGACCCGTCAGCATGATGAGGTACCAGCTACTGTGGTACTCCGTACCTGGGCAGTAATACCTAGTACTTGTATAGAGGCTCGTTCGCACTGCTCCGTAGGTACTCCGTAATACTCCGTAGACACGGAATGCCTGAGGTGTCATTATGCCGGTGACTGACATCGTATTTTACGTTGTAACGGATGATACCTTGCGCTGGTTAACTGCCTGTTAACGTTCAGTACAATGATTGCGGTGTAGGACTCGTAAGTTGATGTTGTTAGGCAGATTCGTAACTCCGAGTTAAAGACATCTAACTAACCTGCCTAATGTACGAAGGAGGTACCTAACGTACCTAGCCAACGGAGTAAACGCGAAAGATGTTATTATTACTCCGTACATATTGCGATCTGATTGAATGAGGTTCTTAACTTCTTACGATACTTATAGGTAGGTGCTTGATAGTAAGAACAGGGTTGGCGGACAGTTGATACTCTGCTCTAATACACTGAGTACTACTAGGTACGATATAATATCAGTTAACCTGGAAGAAACCTGGGTACTCGTAGGTACGCAGTTCGAAGTAACTACTAGGCAGTGTGCGAGCAGTGTGCGAAATACCAGTAATCCGTAATCCGCACTCAACTAATTCGTACGGAGAATTTTCGATGTGGGCAAGTTCAACAAGCAAACAGACCTGGTACGAGTACGGAACTCGAACAACTGCTTCTCAGTAATAAAGTGACTACATACCGGTACCTCCTATATTGTCGGTACGAGTACTTCGTACTTCGGACATCAAAGTGTAGCAGCCCGCCATCATCATACCAACCTCGCTTTTCTGTGATCCACACGGACCACTTCCGCCTGAGCCGGAACGGTGGTGTTGCTACTTCGAGACAGATACACGGACATCGTGTCTCGTCAACTACGGAGTACTTGTACTTACATTATTTCGTACCTTCTACTCCGTACAAACACATGACCTACCTACTTCATGCGTAGGTATAATATGCACAGCAAGTGCGCAACGAACATACGGAGAAGAAGCCATCCTCACATGAGTGCTACTTACTGTCTTCTGTTGTTTTTCGTCGTTGTAAGTTACGAGTACAACAGCGAATCTCACATTAATACGAAGATGTCGATCTATCGTATAATCCAGTTGCCGTGCATTCACTCCTGCAATCTCTGAGAGGTAGGTACCCCTGAGATACGGAGTGCGTAGGTACGGAGTACGGAACAAAATCTTCGCTGTGGCTTGCTTATCTTCTTCCCCTTTCATCTTTCCATCCGTGGTCCACGACCCGTGGTTTCATGCTCCATCCCCCCACGAGCTCTGCGCCTTGTCAGGTTTGCATCCCAGTTCATGTACGATACGTTTGTATGTACAAGTAGAAGTCATCCGTACCTGCGGAATGACGCTACAAGTAACTACAAGACCAAGTACTTGTCGTTGTCGCTGTTGCTACTTTACGTGCGAATACTCGGACTCGATGCATGTGTGTACTTCTGTGTGCGGCCACATCGCGAACGTCTTTCCCGGTATTCCGTGACTACTTCGTACCAACCAGTATTCCGTAGGCATATCCCCTGTTTACTATCCTTACTAGTGTACGAGTACGGAATGCGTACATGTACCTGCTCTGCACTAAACTACTGTACAAGTAGCAGGACGAAAGGGTAGTTGATGTACTCGTGGGTAGAAACCGCCGAGCTCTTTTTGCCCAGGACAACCCAACTCCCCTGTTCGCTGTCAGTACGGAGTACCTACGCGTGCACTACTTTACGATACCAATGTATCGTACCTGCGCTCTACACTAGCATCAACTACCCTCCCCCTGTTCCCGTCGACTTCTTCAGTTCGTTCCCGTCATCGATCTCTGCTAACTCACCCCGGAGCCACACCACTCTCTCGCCCTGGAAGTTCCTGCAGCCCCCTTGTCACTAACCTTGCCATCCTAGCAAAACCGTTGGAAAGGCACGCTTCGTCTAAAGTAGTAGCTTGACTGTTGGATTGCTATGTATTATCTGATCTTGATATCAAACCGCCTCTCACATCAATTGAGATCCTCGACTTCTTTCACATCAGACTGTACAGACGGCCAGCAGTCCCAAGCCGATCACAGCACGCGAAGAAGCCCTCGCTACTACACAATCCAACCGCAAAGAAAGTACTTATCTTTGTGACTGACGGAATCCGCTATCTACGACCTGTATTTCCCACTACTTACCGTATTCCAAGGCCGCCATCCACAGAAAAGCCAAGACTCAACTCATTGGAATAGCTGAAAGCCGTGCTGGCTTCATGGTCCTCCGTACATCTCACAATGCTCGACGACGTCACTTGCGACCCGAACCATCACCGGTAACTGGGACACGCCTATTATTATTTCATAGATATTTTTGTGATGGGAGCCCTGGAACGATTCGATAACACGGGTCAGAACCAACTGGGCCCGTAACAGCCAGTCCTACCCTGGTACTGCGTACTCGTACTCTGCCGGTAATCGACTGCTACCTATTTGGCCTCCACTTCCGCTTCGGTATGTCTGTCTTTCTTTTTTTTTCTCCTTTTAAGCTTCATTTACTTCCCGATGTTGTACGAGGAGCAATGCTGGCGTGTTCTTCCCGTCCATGACACAGCCAAGCCGGATAGGCAGCTTGACGACTTCATCTCGCTATTGGCCCGCCTGCACCGTTCTGTCTTGATCGAGTGCAACTGCTCGCAGACGCCATCATCTCTTGTCGACCTACCAAGATCCATTCCCCGTCAGATCATCCCACAGAGAACCCAAAGGCCCTTGCAGAACGACGCGCGGTGATTAGCGCCTTTGTTTCGCATCCTCTCGATCGATACGAGCTCCTCCTTCTTGTCCTTAGCTGCTCCACCATCGTCCAATATTCACTCCATCCCCAGCGGCGGTGAACTAATTGGAGCGTCTGCAGATGGGCCGTCGTCCTCGGTCATTGCTTGTACGAAGTACGCAGTGCACAGAGAAACGCGGACCAAAACAAGCGTCTACGAGTAAGTAGTTGCCACTGAGTGTGCTCGACACGGAGTACCAGTTAACCCCAGCCACTGCCCGAGTTTGCGAAGCTGCCCCGACCATGTGTTAGTTGCACGCGATCCTCTTCCCCTTTCCTTGCTCTTCTTACGAGTACGTACGTCTTTTACAATGGGAATCAGCATCGACATACATGCCTACGAGTACTTACTATTTATCTGAATTCGGCAATGCATGCTTCCTCGAGCAGGTAGGTATTAGTAGGTAGTCTCCGAGGTGGAGCTATACAGGTCGTAGTGTAGAGGCGGGACAGGGGATCCAACCCCAGGCAGCGCACCATGCCCTTGTATCATGCATGGGCCCCAGACCAAGAGCAGCACCACCTGCGTCAAGCTTCCCGGGAATACTCACCTGCCTGCGTCCTAGGTATGTAGTGCACATGCTGGTGTTGGTGGTGGTGCTGCTGCTGCTGCGTAGCGGACAACAACTACTCTCCAAGTAGGTTAGGGGACCTGAGGCATGGTTGTCGATGCAAGTGTTCGATCGCTGAAGAATGGCATCCCATGCCAGTGTTGCCATCACCACAATAATGACCATGGCCATGTTTTCTGTTGGCACACAGCCGTGCTCTGTATTCCCCGTACTCGCTATTCTTGTTCAAACTACTCGTTCTTCGACTTCCTACTTGCTGTAGCAAAGTAATACTCCGTGTCGTACTCGTAGTGAATATCTCTGGCTGGCCAAGCACGATTACTGATCAGATCGTGTCTGCTAATAGTCGCCACATGTTCGCTGTCACTACTTGCAACTATCTACGCCCTACGGGTTGCACCCTGCGCCAATCCCACCCACCAAGATGGGGAGTCGAGTTGAATGCGACCCTCGGTTGAAACACAGACCTCCGTGACCTGGCTGAGAGATCCCAAGTCAGCACAACTCGTGAGACTCTTCAAAAGAACCCCCCTACCCTAAAGAATTGGCGACTCGTATCTCCCCATTCGCACAACCAATACGCGGGTACGCGCCTCTATATCTAGAAAACTGCATCACACGAGGACACGGCTTCCAATAGATTCCGGCTTCTGTCCCGATATCCGTCTCCACGACCCTCTCTCTGCAGGAATATCATTTCCACATAACGGATCTGCTAGGGCAGTCCGCGTTACGAGATCCCGCCGGCCATTAGCTGAGTCAGGACACACACTCCGTCCGCATCGACGTCGCACGACTATCCAAGCGGGGCGGTCAGCTCGACAACAACGCTCGACCCGAGTCTCGAGACTGTTTGTTGCAAGTTTGTGTTTGTGAGGTGCCTGGATCTCGAGGCCGCGCGCGCGAGATCCGTTGGTGGGAAGGGGGCTGACCGTCTGCAGCAGATCATCTCTCGGGCAGTCGAAGCTCGGGCAAGGCAACCTGATATCACCGGCTGCCTGGTGTTGATTTATTTGCAGGAAAAGAAGTGCTGAAAAGTAAGCCACGGCCTTGCTTCCACGGCGCTGTTGTCAGACGCAGAAAGCGAGGTACGACCATCTCATTTCCACATCCCACCAGACCGGTTTCAGTGGCGGGCAGACGTCGAGTTCTCCTACTCGTAGCCACGTGTGTATTCCATCCCATTCTATTCCGTATTTGCCTCGTCGTGATGTATCGTACTTGAACGGGCTCCGTCCCATCGCCTTGGTTGCCTCTCCTTCGTATCCATGATCGTTGAGACATGCCCCTTCGCCGCGGCCCATCTTCGCATATATCTACTCTTGTACATGTTTCTACAATACCGGCCTCAAGACGTGCTATGGTGATGCTTTCCTGCTGCTTCTAATCCTCTGCCGTCGGTACTCCTACCCCTGTATCCACGCCAACGCTACGGAATACGCCTTTCAGAGTGGCAACTCCCTGCCTATCTAGCCGCAGTGGAAGTGGTGTCAACGAAGGTGCATGGTCTGGTCTACCTACGGAATCCCGACGACTTGGCCTACCAAAGTAGGTACCAGCGATTACTGCTACCGACTAAAATGGCCTCCTACGCGGCCTCCACTGCATTTGCGCGCTCCGGATCCAGGTTCATACCCTGGTTCTACCCTACCGGCCCGCTGCTCCTTTGTTTTATCTGTCTCCCTAGTGTAGTGCCTGTCTGCAACACTACCTATCGTGCACTTTTGCTGATGAATCTGTGGCGACTTTCTGAGATTTTTTTTATACTTTACGTTATTTTTTCCCTTTTTTTTCTTGCGTAGAGATAGTCACGCGAACTGACATGCTATCAGGTTCGGTCGGTCATCGCCACAAAGCCACGATATCTCCGGTAAGAGACGAAGCAGACGGAGAGAGAGAGAAAGAGAGAGAAAAAGTTCAACGGCTGGACGGGAGGCGCTCGAAAGGCAAGACACGGAAGGTACCTACGCAGCGATTATTAGTAAGTCAGACTTATCAGGCAGTCGCAGCAGAGGTACCGTCTGGACGAAGGTACGTACCCATACTCCGTCGAGGTACATTGCAGGCCACGAGGACGAGGGAGAGAAGCCAGGTTCCACCGCAAAACACGGTTCCCCCCACTTGGGATTTGTCACCCAGGACATGCGACAGGCGGCTCACAACGTGCGACCGTTGCCCAGGTCATCCCCGCTCACGCCGCCCGGTTCAGCGAGAGGTACCTACACTAGTGCGCACGCAGACCGCTAATAGCCAGCGCGCTAGACCGTCCCTAGAAATACCTGCTGCCTCCTAGTCGGCAATACCTAGTTGTGTTTTAGGTGCGTCCACGTCTTCCATTCGCACCTTCTAGTGTAGGTAAGTACCTCCAGGTACCTGCCGACTGGGTCCGTCGTGGATATAGGTCGGGATCCCCTTGTCCCCTGTCCCCTGTGCCCCCTCTCTCCACCCTCCCCCAGCCCCCTACCCTACCCTACTAGGCACCCCTACCCTAGGAACTCTTACCCTGGGTAATTCGTACTCTACCTGTCGACCCTGCCTACACTCTGCCGTACTAAGGCAGTAAGTAGCAGTGCAGTGTAGACGGGACCGTTACCACTTCAAGTTCTCAAGTTTTACCTTGTTCGTCTGTCTCTCGCTCTCCCCATCCCGTTCACTTCACTGTGGGCTGTATTGTATGTATACAAGTATACATATACATACCTACATACACGTTGTATCGACTTGCATGCTCTGCACACGCAAGACTGGAGATAATGGGTGGTAATGGTAATATCCGGACTCTCTCTCTCTCTCTCTTTCTCACTCTCGCGCGCGACCGCGACGGATACGGAATACCAGGAGGTACAAGTACCTACTCAGACCTCTCTGTTGGGTTAGCTGGCACCAGTGCGCTAGGTTTTCCCGGAGCGTGCTAGCACAGTATGTGCATTCACGTACGGGGCATTTACGGGTCATCTATCCCACCGCAAGTTCAGGCCGACACTGTGCCGGTACTTGGCGATTAGCGCAGCACTCGTTCTCTCCTCGCTCGCCTTCTCTCGGTCGCACGTCTCTCTCTCTCTATAGCCAGTTCGGTTAATATTGTCTCCAGCCCTCGTACCTGTGTCCCCATTGGCGCCAATTGCAGTGCAATCTCGGTAGCTGTCAGCTGAAATGGTACTTGCATGAGTAAATTCATGCGAGGAATCTTTTTTTCCTTCTCCCTCCGTGGGCCGTCAGCCGTTCCGTCGAATTCCACCTCCTCATGTCACCGTCTGTCTGTACGTACGGAGTACGACGCGCGAGTACTCGTACATTGGCCTAACCTGCTGCTGGGACCTGCCCTGATCTTACCCACTTCTATTTATAAGCATTCTGTTTAATTCCTGGATTTCTGATTTCCCTCCTGTGCAGTCGCGTCGCGCGTATATCTCGTCCGTACCTGTTCTGAGATACCAGCTCTAATCCTCTCGATCATAGTTTTCGGTCGGCAGCCAAGTCCCATCTGCCTGCTTTCCCATATCCCTTCCCGCCCTACACACCTGATACCTCCACTACTACCTCTGATAATCGTAGCTCGCTAAGTCCTTGACTTGAGGGCCTTGAGTGCATGCAACCCTTAACCATCATTTGAGTAAGTCCCAGCGAATGCCAATCGAAGCCTGCGTCTGCGTCTGCGTCTGTGTCTGCGCCCGAGCCGGAGCCCAAGCCCAAGCCTGAGCCTGAGCCCGGGCGTGAGCCATTGCCGTCTCGCGCCCTATTTTCGTCTGTCCTCCCCTCCCCCCCGACACAGCCCTGGAATCCATCACGCGCGCGCGGACGGGGTTGTAGGGTGTTCTCAGACACCGCTGATCGTGTCATGGCCATCCTTGTCTTCGAGTGCTCACATGCGCCGCATCCTCCTCGATGGACGATCAACTCACCGGGGGGATCTTAGTGTGGAGATTTGCTTTCTCGAGGCATGGATCATCGTTGCAATGCTAATGGTTCTGCTGTGTAGGCGACGTGTTGCTGGTAACAAGATCCCGCAATGATTATGAAGATGGCACAACACCGGCAGGCCCCGAGCCCCTACGTGAAAGAAGAACAGCATGCAGACCCGGTCAGTACTCAATGCTTTGCTTTCATCAATGTTCTTTCCAGTCACCTCATCTCATCTCATTCATCTCCATCCTGCATTTGCATCTTCTTTTGGCTTTTGTCTTTTTCTTTTTCTCCTTCTTCGCATTCCGTCCGTTCGACGCTCCCCACTTCATTCATCGATTCATCGCGTTATGAGACGCATCCCCATTATATAAGTATATGTGATGGCGATCTATTTCCCAATGCTCTGTTTCGTATAGGTGGGCTCAGCCAAGCGATTTAGAGCTGAAGACCGCCTGCATGGGCTACGAGTGACGGGTGCAGGTTTTCAGCCTCAAGTGTGAGCTGCCGTGGGTTGCAGACAAGGACCCCTTGGTCTATCAAAACAACCGAAAGGGCGGATTCGGATCATGGGTCGGCCTCCCGCTTCGAGAAAATTCGCAGGCAAGACGCAAGCTTGCCCGGGTCAGGGCTCGAGAGCAGACTGGCAACTTGGCAAGGGCCGGGTGTTTCACAGCGACCAGGGTTGCGTGTGGAGTTCTCGGGGTGGATTCTTTCTAACCCTTCTGGAACATCGATCGTGGCCTGCGTTGTGGGGCTGCTTGTTTGGCACCGTCGCCCGCGCCAAACTTGACTGACCACCGATTGACCCGATTGACCCTCACCACCACCATCAACCCACGCCTAGTACAGCCAGGCATTCCGTACCTGCCTTGTGCGTCTTGTGTTCGCTTCTAGTGTGTCCGTCCATCCAGCCAGTCGTTTCATTGACAAGCGCCGGCGATCTTAAGATGTACGGCGCGGGTGCACAATGACAAGGTACTCTAAGCTGAGGTCCTCGTGGTCAATGGAGCAGTGATCTCCAATTGTTGTACCTTCACCATCGACTTGATTGGCGATAGTCGCTTCAACCCTCGCCACGAGGACTCGGGGATACATGTCTGCTCTACAGATAATCCTCCTGCATACGTCAAACCCACTGGCGCAAGCTGCGCCATTGATACTGGTAGTCTTGATAGCGCTGGCGATGTCAATTGCCGTCTCAGAATTGTCAGCCACACCATCGAAGCTTGAAATGCAGAGAATAAAACCGACCGGCCACGTTAGTCGACTGTGGTTGGTCTCTGTTGTTCTTGCTGACACCCCGGCCCCTCCGTTTCCCGTCGTTAGTTGAAGGAGGTCTTGTCACTACGGATTACTCGCCTACCTGTTTCGAACATCACAGCTGCGACTCGGTCAGAAAGAAAAATAAAAGACAACAAAACCGAGGTCTGTCAGCAATGCCCCACCAGCATCAGCAGTACACACAAAAAAGCAAAACAAGGATACCGCCTGAAGAAGACGTTTGGACTCGATGCAAGCGCAAACGAAAGACCGCGTGAGCTTCGTGGTGTTTGGAGCAGACGGTGGGTGGGGCTGGGCCGATTGTCCAATGGCCGGGCTCGATCCTGGCTTGACTCCCCACGAGACTTGGAGCAATCAACCCGACCGCCACGCTATTTCTGGTGTTCCCCATTGCCTACCTACCTGCACTCCCACGCAGTACCTACCCTACATCATTGCATCAATTCGACACGCCGGCACCTTGTTAGAAGCCACAGACAGAAAACGGGCGACTAGGCCGTCGAGAGACAGGCTGGGACAGCATGTAGGGCTGCGCTGCGCACCAGAGCTGCCATGCCTCCCAGCATGCACAGTTGTTGGATAGGCATAGACTTAAGGCATAGTCACGCATAGTCCAAGCGTAACACGCACGGCCGGCGGTCTACGATTCGCATAGTCAGTACCTGCCTACGTATCCCGTGCTTGGCCGAAGTATCGGTACTTGGTGGCAGACGCACACCGCCTTGTTGTCTTGGCTAGGCCCGGACATGGAGTACCGTCGGGTATCCAATCACCACTCGGCTTTGCCAGCTCTCTCATCATTGGTCATTTCATATAAAGTGCAGCTCAAGGTTCCCCCCCGTCACGCCTCTTCCATACGTCGTCCCACACCTTGATCTATCCACACCCACACACCCTCTTCGGGCGAGAAAATATCCATCTTCGATTCCCTGGTCCTCTACATTCATGCTCTGAGGCAAACTCTGGTCACCCTTGCCACGGTCCCCCTCCATCTTCTATACTACCTACCTACCAACATCATCCTGCTCTCTCGAGAACTACCTTCCCTTCCCACTCGCGCGCCTTGAACCAGCTACATAGCTTTCTGACGTGCTTCACCACTGCTGCTGCTGCTGCCCCTGCTATTTCGCGTGAGTCCCCCAATTCTGTAGGCACTGCCCTACGAGCACGCCTCCTGCCGAGTTTGTATCGTCAATCTGCGACAAGCGACAAGCTCTTCGCGCTGTGATCGCCGTGGCCCTTCGCAAGTCCGGCACGCGATAGTTTGTCGCCTGCTGCAGGCAGCCCGAACAAGGAAAGCCTATTCTCGCTCTGCACAATTGCCACAAACCTACTCGGTACTTGGCGAACTCTAAAGGCCTTTGGAATCACTCGCAGCTGCCGTCCTCCCTCCCCCCGCTACATCAACCAGCAATCACCCGGGCTTCCTTCCTTCCTCCTATTTAGTACAGCCCTTTCCTCTTCCACACGCCGCTCCCAGCTCCATTTTTTAAACACCAATATCTCGCTCCCGTCACCCCTTTTCCCTTGCCCCCCACATATCGCTTTTTTGTAACAGGCTTTGCCTAGCCGCTGATCCCCGAGGGATGTTTTGAAACCGGCCTTACCTTGAGTACAAGGAGAACAGACTCTGCTTCACACATCGTCTACCATCGCTATTGGAATACTCTCAACGTTTGGCTATCGTGAAACTGACCATCAATTACATGCAACAGCATCATCCCCATCATTCGCAGGGACCAACCGCCTCTCAGCATCTTCAACAACACAGCCGACCCTCCAGCCTAGTCCAACATCACCAGGCGCCAACGGCGCAATCTCAGCACCCAGCCGCGTATTCTTCGCACTCAATACAGTCTTACCAGGCATCCAGCCATTCTGCCAACGCGCAACATACACAAGAGCTGCCCTACTATCCTCACCAAAGCGCATATAGTACACCAGGCACAACTAGCGGATACACGTCGGCAGGTGCGTATTTTGACCCGTCGCGTCGCCTAAGCGGCGCCGGCTCTTCCGATTTGAGCTTACACACTTGAATAGATACCTCCGATATGATGGCTGCAACTCAGATGCCTCGACCATACCCCCCCATGTCGTATCATACGCCACAGTCTAACTCGCCAGCTTCAGTCGCGTCTCCATCAGCCCATGAACACCGTAGTATCTATGGACAGCCACCCTCGCAATTGCAACACCAATCCATGTACTATGCCGGCCAGCAAACTCAGTATGTGCCAGCGCAAGCCCCGTCGCCATACCCGCAACATGGACAGCAGTCACACCAGTCAATGACGTCGCAACCGAACATGATGATGTCTCAGACCGGCCCGCAACATCATATTCCTCAGCATGCCAGCCAACACGCTCAGACAGGGATTACTGGCAGCCCGAGACACGCCAAGTTAGAGCCTCAGATGACCCAACAGATGCAGCGCCCTGCTTCCGGTCCGCTGGGAACACCTCAGCCTAACCAGAACGGCGCCCAGATGTCGACGCCAACAGGCACTACCACTCCGATCAATAGCAATGCAGCTCCCGGTCCAATTCCGGCCACTACGCCTCTAGTGGTGAGGCAGGACAACAATGGTGTTCAGTGGATCGCCTTTGAATACTCACGGGATCGAGTCAAGATGGAATACACAATACGGTGTGACGTGGAGTCGGTGAACACAGATGACCTGGGCGCTGACTTCAGAACGGAGAATTGTGTCTATCCTCGAGCCTGCTGTTCCAAGGAGCAGTACCGTGGTAACCGACTCCAATACGAGACTGAGTGCAACACCGTAGGGTGGGCTCTCGCCCAGCTCAATCCTTGTCTGAGGGGCAAGAGAGGTCTTATTCAACGCGCCGTGGACAGCTGGCGCAACAGCAACCAAGATCCCCGACTGAGAAGTCGTCGCGTGCGTCGCATGGCCAAGATGAACAACCGAAAGACCGGCCAGCCGCCTCATTCCGCACACTTGCCCGGTCCCAGTGGCCCGGCCGCTATGTCTTCGCCCGGCGCTCTAGGGCCCAACTCGGCAACGCCCCTGGGCAAACCTGGGATGGGTAGTATGAGTTCCCAGATGCATCACCATCATGCACACGAAGGAAACGCGCCGGGTGCAGGAGAAGAAGTCGGTATGTACCCGATGTGATTGATGCGTTGATGTTACAGCCGCTGTCGTTGTTGTGATACCTCTTGTTATTATTATACTTGATAACCTGCTTGGCTTTTGATTGGGACGGATGCTTTTTCGATGTTTATACTATTTGGGCCTCAAAAGCCGCCGGCGTGATGGGGAGCATATTGGGAAAATCTGGCACTACTTCTGTACAATAACTAGTCGCCCTGGTTTGCTGAGGCGTTTGTCACTGTCTGGGGCCAAAAGCTGCATGGCATGGTTCTGCATCTCGCTGCACAAACACTTTTCGCGCACATACATCCCATTCATTTATCGTTGCAGTCTTTGTATTACATGTTCCTTCCATCCCACGTTGCTATTACTTGCATTGATTCTCGAGATGTCTAAACCCACTACCCTACTACTACACTATCGCAAACTGAGAGAAAGTCAAGCTGATATCCGTATCTCTTCTAGGGGACGGAGAGTACATCGATGAGGCCCATCACCACCATCAGGCACCTGGCGGTCAAGGAGCCGGCCCCACTGAAGATGTACGGTCCTCCCATGTCTTTGGTGGCTATCCTCAGCAATATCCTAGTCAAGCAGCCTCAGGGCCCTCTCTGCACGAGGGTCTCAGCAGCTCTCACCAGGGCCCCGTTGCCGCCAGTCGTGACGTGCAGGAGGATGACGATTTCAGACCCGCAGGCTTATTCATGGAACTTCCTGATTCCAAGAAACGCAAGTTCATACTTGTTGACGACCAGAAGCGAGGTGGACGTCTGCGCGTGCGTGTGCAACTGGACAGCGTTGACACGAAGGAAATTCCGGATTCGTTCCGTAAGAGGTCTGCCGTATTTCCACGGAGTTATTTCCCGCGCGAGATGCAGGATCCGCCACCGAGCGCCACTGGCAGCCGCTTCTTTGAAGATGATTTGAGCGATCATGATACAGAAGTGGATGGCGGGCGCACAGGGCGCTCGAGGGAGAAGCGAGCAAGAGAGAGTGTCATGGTTCGAGTTCCTTTGCCTAATGAAACCGAAGGTGAAGTCGCTATACCAAGGACCAGTCGACGAATGCGTACCAAGGAAGTCCGACTGAACGATTTTGGGTTCAGAATGGCCTGGCTCAATGGACGACCTTTTGCGGGACGAACCATTTTCATGCAACGAGCTCGTAGGTCCAACCACTCAATGCGATTGAATGACTTTTGCTCATATTTTTTTAGTGGATTCTTATCGCAACAAAATGCGGCATGCCGCCGAAAGCTCCATGATGGATGTCAAATCGGTGGCACCACATTACGAGACGCGAAGTGGCAAGAGAAAGTGGAGTGAACGAGCGAGTAACAACAGCAGAGCCACCGATGACAACGATACTTAAGACGGCGTCTGTTACCCCTCAGGTGCCATGACATCGGAAAGAGGCACGACAAGATACGACTACGTGCCACTCAGCAAGCAAGCTAGTGGATAAGAGAGGGTTGCTCCAATCATTCATATCACCACCACACAGGCTCGCGGCCAAGCCGCCGCCTCGGAACCTCGCTCTCCCATGCCATTGCTGTGCCACTCATGTAACAACATTACGCCTTGTACAGTACAGATTACTGATAACGATGATTATGCGTGGCTTCACATGGTAGATTGACGTGGAAGTGCTTCTCAACGGTACCGACGAGAGAAAAGAAGAATGATGATATTGCGAAGCGTGATTTGGCTTGGCACAACATAGCATGAGGTTAGCGAGTATCGCCAGCATGCGTCCGAATGGATTCGCCCGAACACTGAAAAGCATGTCAACGGTCTACAGGCGTTCTGGTGTTTTCGGGGATGTTTTAGTTTCATTCAGTAAATATTGGCAGGTTTATAATGTAATCGGTGATTTTCCCTGGCCCTGATTGTGCGGACTACATTCAATGACTAGACAATCACCAAATTTTGACAACGCAGAGGCAAAGACCTAATTGCAGATATACGAGTATTAGTGAGTGGAATTCCTAGTTCCAGTCATGAGATCGTAGTGGTGGATGGCCAAGGATGTGCCAAGGATGTGTATCAGTCCTAACCCCCCTTCTCGTCCGACACAACGACGTTTATACAGCTGATCCAACTCGTGCAAACGACATGTCTGATAGCCTCCCTACTACGGACTGCTCAGCATAGCCTCCGTGAGTCACTCAACTACTAATGAGTAATCCCAAGTGTCTCGCGACTAATAACACAGCCGGTATGACTTGACCTCCGCGGTCTTCGGTTGAATTGAGTTATGTGCGTGAGAATGCCCTTAGTAAGGTAGTTAGCAGCTTTTGATGTTATTGATATTCACCTCGTTGGCTTGATAGGCACCTAGCTGAAGTTTTCTTACACACCCCCTGTCTACCTCCCTGTCCCCCTACCTGGTCGTGAAGACATCATCGTCATCATCATCACCATCCTTGCCGGGTGTGGAGTCTGCGCACCGATCTAACTAAGGGAGAGCCGAGACTGGGATGCTTTAGGCCATTTTAGTGGCTTCTAGTCTTCCGGAATACTCCCATGTACATGTCTAGGTAGGTGTATGTACACCTACCTACCCTACTTTGCTAGGTAGGTATACGCGATAACGTCGACGATGAGACAGTGTTCTCGGTACTGTTACACACTGTATGAATATATCTCCGACTCCGTGGGCTTACTCACTTACGTAGGTGCTGATGTTCTCAGCAACAGGAACTTTGCAGGTATAACTCATCCTCACCGGTGATGATCATCAGGTACTCGTAGATAGACCGTACTCCCTTATGTATTTACTCCGGAATGCATCACACGTACCTGATGATCCTACCGGTATACTGCCTACATTGGTTAGGCTGGCGTATCGCGTACTTCGCCGTTAACGCAGGTACGGAGTGCCTAGGTATGTGTGTGATAGGTAGCCATGATGTAGCCCTATCATGGTTGTTTTTCTATATTTATTAACCCCTTGGGAGTGATGTGTACGGAACAAGTCGATCTTCGTAAGCGTCGTAAGATGCGCTCACGATGATATGTCCGATATGCAAAACTCTTGTAAGCTAACGTCGTCTTTCATTCGCCATGGAAAACAGATTGCCAGCATGAGTAACCCGACCAGGTCGGACTGTAAGATCGACAAGGTCTGGGTCAGTTGTCAAGAAGACTAGATCGACTGAACATCCGTTTCTCTTCACCCATGGCTGTGTCGATATAAGCCAGTCGCAATGAGTCAACATAAACAGTCGTCGTAGTCAGACCCGGCAGATGCGAGATGTCGAGCTAGTCTTGGTTTCGGGATAATGACAATCGGAACCTTCGAGAGAAAGTGAGAGGGAAAAAAGAAGTCCTAGCGTCTCAGGAGTCAACGAGCGAAGACATCTCCAAATTCACGTGAGCGGCGCCGGTGGACGTTGTCGCTGCCCTTGTCGTTGCTGCAGTCCACACAACATCCTAGTTCGTCCCTTGTCGCCGTTTTGCCGCCAACGAACGAAAACCCTTGATATCGGGTTGGGAATACCCATGTCTCTGCCACGTTTTCTCCGATCTGTCACTCGACGAAAGACCCTAGGAATTAGAAATATCCCTGGTCGAATCACACTACACTAGGTGAATTCGATCCAGGGCAGCGCAGCGCAGCGTCGTCAGTGGTGTGGGTGTAGTGACAACCCTGTGTGTATTTCTACCCATGTCGAGTCCCTGAGTCGTGATGTGATCCGTACCGGTACCAGGCCGTCAGCTACCATCTACCCTTACCTAGCGCAGCGTGCGTCGGCGATAAGCACGGCTGAACTCTCCATGTCACCGATGATCGAGATGGTGTTTGTTGACTCGACCGTGGCGTCGTAGATGTCCGTAGTTTGAGGCGATGTAATCCGTATGTTTGGCGCTTATCAGGACATGTATTCCGTCAGCCGTAGGAGTTCGCCGCTGGACGTGTCCCAGTCTTTTGGCTGCTCCGAGACTCGGCCTCGAGAGTCTGCTTACGTCATTCGAGATGGGCCCCTCCCCTGGTCTCTCGGGAGCTTCCGGATCTGGGGCTTCCCGGCCTCTCGAACCCGCGCCATCAGGGATCGTTCCCATGTGCTTGCAACGAACGGCATGGAGATCGAACCTTGGAATGCCTGCATCCCCCAATCCCTGTCCCCGTTGCGCTGGTCAATAGAACCGTTCATTATTACTTGCTATTTCTAGTCCGGATAACTATTCGTATAATCATATTCTAGAAAGAAGAAGATGGCATCTGGAGCGTTCTTCGATCCGCTTGTTCTCTTGCGTGTGGCTCCCGTCCTCACTTCCACCATGGCCATGCGCTTCTCGCATGACCAATGGCTCTTCCTCGACAACTTCTTCTCCCCTGAGCACCGCAACAGGGCAAACGAGATCGTCCCCTCCTACTTCAAGACCTTCTTCATGAAGGGCGTCGTGGAAATCGGCGCTCTCTACACCCTAACAACGGCCACTGGCATCAGCAACTTCTACGCCAATCCTAACGGTGCGTGGAAATGGTATGCTGCCGGCACCTCTCTCGCGTTTCTGCACATGGCTTTTGTGCCGTTCATCAGTGAGTCGTTGCCTACCAGCTAGGGAGGAAGGCAAGGAGGGTGTCGACGTGATGATTGACTCGCGAGTAGTGTACAAAGTGAAGGATCTCTGCGATGACGAGCCAAGAGGCCAAGGGAATAAGATGCTTCGCGCGTGGTTAGACGTCCACATGGTGAGATCGTGGGTGACAGATGTTCCTGCCTGGGCATGTTTCGTTTTGGCTTGTCTGAAGTCTTTGCAGCCATTATGAGATAGGAAGCTTTGGTTGGAGAGTCGATAGTATCAGCTAGCTGATACTACACCTCCTAAACCATTGAATACTACTAGAAATACGCGATACTGTTTCTCTCCGTTGCTCTCTTGTTACATGTCAATATCATTTCGTTGAACTTCACGTATAATGGGCCATTAATGGGTTGGTAAAACAACTTCATTTGCGTCTCGTCAGGCTCCGTTGATGTCTGCTACAGTTTGCTCATTCCCGTCCACCGTTCATCTAGGCGGAAAGATCCCAGATCTGCTAGGTAGTGAACTGTTGACCAAGTGATCAATCACTAACCCGTGAACTGAAAAGAAACCGACTAGAAAACGGACAACAGGGGTTTCGTTACAAACATAATGAGCATGGGTATGCCCATTTATTCCCTGGTGTGATTGATGAAGAGCGCGTACATGACGACCATCCTTTTCCCGAGTCATAGCAACTCATGCGAAATACATCTTCCAGTGTTCGTCGTTCGTTGTGCCAGCTATGTCCTCCCCCTCAACCTCAAACTCGCCGTCGAACCCTCTCGATGTTGTTGCAGAGCCAAGTTCGTCAGTAGTAACGGTAAAGGTTGTGTTTTGGTCGATGGGGAGAACTGCGCATCTCGTAATGCCCGAGAGCGCCCTTACTGGGATCGATTGGAGTTGCGACGACGCATGAGAACCGGGAATCGGTAGTCCTGGTGGACCCAGAGGTCCGCGTCCATCATGGTCTCCATGTTCTCCCAGTTACCGAGATACGCTCGTGTGTTGTCGTTGCCGTCAACGACGAAGCCGGCGGGGAAGCCAAGCGCATCGCTGAGTTTGATTCCATGTCAGCCAGATATGCCCAGAGAATCCAGAAGTACAAGCCAGTGAAGGGAAAGGGAGAGGCTAGGGTTGGAATGCTAGGGTATAGTCGGGGTAGTGTAGAAAGGACAAGGCATGAACATACGAGCACTCGCGCACGAAGTAACGCTCTCCCTGAGGGCCGAGAGCCTCGAGAATCTCGATGGGCAACATGATGTAGCTGACAGGGGAGACGATCTGAGACGCGAAGGAGGTCCACAGCAGCTGCACGAGCCGCATGTAACCTTCCTCGTCCATGAATGAGTCGTCTTCCATGAGCAGGGCAGAAGGCCGAGTCAGAGACTGAGAGTAGAAGCGGGCAATCGAAAACGAGTGACTGTCAAGGCCGAGAGAAGGAGTTGGATGTTTGTTGACCAGTAGCGGATACGACACGATCTGTGAAGAAACAGAAGTTGACGATGGATGGGGTGTGGACTGAGGCGGATGTGGCAAGAGGAAGAGGTTGAAGGTGTTCGAGAGTTGAGTGACGAGAGGAGAACATTGGCACAATAAGTTACCTGTTATAGAGGTTGTGCTTGGACGGTTGCCCCCCTTACGACAACACCTAGGGAAAGTCCACTCCTCGGGGCACCTGCCATTGCCATCCGAGTTAGTAACCAGTTGACCTCCCTATTGGTACGTCAATCAGGCAAGCGAATCGATAACTAATGCCTCTTACCTGGATCGTGCTCAGTTGATTCAAGTCAACGAATCTTAACGCTCTTAATTGCATTAATTCGATCATTGTCACCGAGGAATCGTGGCAAGGGTCATAACTGCATTGACTTTATTCATTATCAGAATGGGAGAGAACGACAGGATCAAGCGAGCGAGACCATTGCTGGCAACGGGGCTACCTATATAATATAGGTAGAAAGTTACCTTGGCTCATACCGATGAACCATGAGTCAACTTAACATCTTCATGTTGACTGTTGAATGTCTGTCTTGGATTACTGGTAGATCTGCCACACCGGTACGCTCGTTGAGAGGACACCCTCATGGCACAGCGGAAGGAACGCAGATCATGGCGGGACGATCCGGTCAGAGTGACATGCACGGATAGAATTGTGAGGTCTTCTAATACCGACGTCTAGGATCTCTCACAGAGATCAGAAGGCACAAGTATGTAGGCTCAACAAATACAAGACGAACGCAAATATACTAAAATGACTATCGAGATAACTAGCGAACAGAGGAAGAGAAGGAGAAGAAGAGACTATAAACATCAACATGACCAAAAGACCTGGGCCACCTGGCCAAGCAGTGCACTCTCCTCTATCCTCTTTTCTCCTGCCGCCTGATTATACCTTTCTCCTCTCCTCGACTGCCGTAAATAGCATGGTGGTAAACTAAGGTATAGAATTGAACAGATGTGTATTGTCGAGAAAAGGGGTCGTAAAGGTGTGAAACCTAGCCTCGCACGCCCTCCCGATCCTTCAACCCGGGACGGAAGACAACGACGACGACAGTCAACATGGGATGAGATTAACGATGCAATCGGAACGATGCCTCTGACAGCTCAGGTCAGGCAAGATGCAGGAACAATGTCATCCCACAACCGTCAGACCTCTCTGTACCACTCCTCTCATACCGCTCACGGGCCACCATGCGGTCAAAAGTGCGCTATGAGGAAGGAAGCCGGATTGTGTCTTCCGTAGGTATGAGGATCCCGATGTCGTCTGTCTGCACCTAGTCTTACCAGCTGCTGTACGCTCGGAGTAACCGAGGGCAAGTCGTTCGATCCAGAGACCTTTCTTACCTGTTTATACATCGTGGCTGATGCCACCTGCACCGGGTATTCTGCGATTAGATGCCGTATGTCGATATCAAGACGAGTTTTTCGTCAGCCAGCAGATTATGAGACGAGGCGTGGGGACTCGAGGAGAGAGCGGGAAGGGCTGCCATTCGCGAGGTTTTAAAAGTCTGAATGCATGCACATATCCGTCGCCATCTAGGCAATTTATAGCCAGACGGAACATGCATGGATGACGACCAGTATATGGATTCCGTCCTGACTTCTAAGATTGCAGGTAAGGTCATCCGAATGTACCAACATGAATGCTGTGAGTGGGTGACATACATACAGGGTACCTTTCACTTACACGCACATACGTACATACATCTACCTACATGCCTACTCGTACATACATATTATATTACCTTACCTTGCCTATGCGTTTACATACCCGAGATACATGCTTGTGGGTACCGCACGAGTCTGAGTCCCACGGGTCCGGACTGCAGACCAGAGATGCTGTGCGCTAGCTCGAGGCATGGAATCATCGGAAAGAATTACTACGTACGTGAAAGGGGCATCGTAGGGGCTCTGGTTGGGCGAGCGAGAGCGCGCGCGCGTGTTGTGCGCTGCAAAGCTTGTTTTCGATGACACAACAAGACCAGAGCAGCTAAACAAAATACCCAAGAGGGACAAGGGCCCGGGATGGAGATTGGGTAGCAACAGCAGCAGTTGGCATTGGCATTGCAGCCCGACGGGAACTGGACGCTCATGGTCGGTTGCAATATGCTGTATTAGCGCCGGTGGAATCTCGATGGAACTGTGATGAGTAAGTACTTTTACTAACAAAGAGCCGGAGAGGGCCCCTTTTGTTGCGAAGCTAGGTATTGCCTGGTGGAGGGGCATGGCGGCTGCTGCTACCGGTAGTTGTTGAGAGACAACCGACGGTGGTTCGGTTGAGGTAACATGGCTGGTCCTGATTGGGGTTGAAGGGGTGCCACCATGGCTTCGTGTTGGGAATGACGGTACCGATGGTACGGGATACTGGACTGTTTGGGAACGATGCCTGTGTCGTCAACTAGGTAGGTAACATGGTTGAATGAGAGTTGCCGTCGTTGTTATTGTCGTCGTCGTCGTCATCACCATCGTCATCACCACCATCGCTAACACCTTCGGTGCTCTTATTCATCCAGTCACAGGGTGAAAGCTCGGGTAGGAAGTCAAGTAAGTCCTACGGGAGGGCAGCAAACACAGCACCGAGAGAGATCACACACAACCAGTCAATAATTCTGTCATGGGGGAACATGACCGAGAGAACCCCATGATTACTTTGCATACGTCAGCTTGGCCGCGTTGCCGTTGGAAGCCAAGAGGATTTGACCGTAAATAGGCATCGGCGAAGCAGGTCCCAAGAATCGGGAGATAAGAGCTAGCAGAGGGAGGGAGAGAATATGCACTGAGAATGTTGAGTGGAAGGATGAGATTGTCTTGACCGCCACTGCTCATACGAAGGAGATAGGTAGTCGGGCACGAAATGTTTGAGATTATCGATGGGAATGATCTCGTGGTAAGTGAACATGATGCCACAACTCCGAAGATGAACGAAGTAGGTGCTTTGCGATATTCTTCGGTGGTGTGTAGGTAGGTCCAGTACTTGTATGTGCTCCGTCTCCCGTCGGGACTCGAAGAAACAAGTCACCGTCACCGAGTGGGCACGGGCATGGAGGGTCTAGCTAGCAAAAGACGTGCGAAAAATCCTCGCTCGGAGTCGTACTTCGTACTCGTACATGCCTATCCTGTTGAAGATCGCCGCTAATTGCGGGCCGTCAGAAGAGGAAGCGTCAATGGAATGACGGCTTACATACGCATTACCTACGGATTACCGTCCTAACAGGCCGAATCGCGCCGAAGCAAATCAAGCGAATCAAGCGATCCCGTCTGGTCCTGTCTGGTCCTTCCCTATGATGTAGGTAGGTAGGTAGTGCCTTCCGCTAGACGCAGCGTGCCATTACGTATGTACCGACTTCTATTTCTGTGCTGCGAGCAACGAGACTAGCCTAGCTGGGTAAAAGATGCATTTGGTTCCTGAGGAGTTCCTCCCTTCTTCTCGCGCGCATTCCCTATCGCGTAAGGTACTGTACGAAGGAGAAAAAAAAAGAGAAAAAAATATAAAAATAAATAGCACTAAGCCATACCGGTCTATAGTTAGTCAGGTCTATTCCCGTCCGCTACGGCACTTCTCTCGTGCCATCTTCATCTCGTCGACGCCAACGCACCCAGAGCTTTACGTACCTGCTTTATTAATAGTAGGGTCCTGACACCACGCGATTTGCTCCTCGTCTTCATTCGCAAACCATGGCTCCAGCTAGTGCAGTGTGTGCCTAGTAGGGATACATATGTACATGTTTACTCCTACATGTCTGCTGGCTACATATCGTATGTACGGAATACGGAATACATACACTAAGATGCCTAGTACCAGCTATGACCAGTGCAAATGTGCGACTAACTTGCACTAGATACGCAGTTTATCTGCCAGGCTGCCTACCGCCTTTATTTGGGATTTTCGGCCCTTGCCACTAACCACTTTACGTATGGTTCTCAGAACTACCGAAGACTAACCGGACAACTGTTTGCCAACGGTTAAGTTCATGGCCACCATCTTGACCGGCCAAATCCGAAGATCTGCCGGGCAATTTTGACCTTAGTA
>JAJFDJ010000203.1:0-27364 GCA_028637755.1 Xylariaceae sp. X170 | reverse complement strand
TTAGCTAGTTTATTCTATCCAGAATATACCATAAGGTTGATGCTTGTATCACTCTCTGGTGTTCTTCTCCATCACATCCGCGTACTCCTCACCGACCTTCCGAGTCACGAACTGCCTCGTGTGCCAACCACCCGTAATCCACGTCTCATCCGTCCAAAACACCAAAGACCACTGCTCAAAGCTCCATCCAACGTGGTCTTGTGCCCATCGTTTCCGTAGCGACCGATTCTCCTCACTGATCGGAGGTTTCTTACGAGCCACGTATCGTTGATAACCCATTCGTAACAAAGCATTCCGAACTGCCTTATATCCGTACACGCCATCCATAAACTGATCCGCTACCTTCCTCCACGATAAGAAGCGGTTCCTCCGAGACTCCGTCACAAAAGCCGACAACTTCTCTTCTTCCTCGGGCCCGATCACTGGGGAGGGCCCCTTTCTTTGCCTCGGACCGTGCGTCGTCTTTATCGCTCTATTAACTTGGCTTCTGGAGTGGCCCGTCGTTTCGCAGATCTTCGTAATAGTGAGGCCGCCATCGTGATATAATACACGTATACGAGTGCGTTCTTCGTCGGTGAGATGTCTACCCATTGTATCGCGATGGCCTCAAACAAGGCTGTACGATGGCAGGTATCGTGAAAATTTGCGCAAGTACCTTTTCCGACCAGGGTTGGGAAACTACGCTTATTATAGTGTAGTTTCCCTACCCTGGTCGGAAAAGGTACCTGCGGGGTGTTCGTTTTACTAGGACCCGACCTCGTAGAGTCAGACTGTAGGTAGGTAAGTACAAGTATCTTCACCACCAAACGATAAAGATGGATTCCTGCATACCTACCTAATCTATTTGATCAGTCGTTGATGCTTTACGAGTAATTTGATAAAGACAATCGCGAATGTGTTGTGGCTGCATGGCTGTTGTTTTAATGTACGCTTTGTATGAGATCTCTGTCGACGGATTTACATTAGACCCGTCTAAATGTTCTGACGCCTTCTTCGTTGCGCTCAGAGGGCTTCCGCAGGTGGATCCTCGCATCTGATTGGCGCGTCCAGTGTCGCAAGCCACGCTAGCCACACTAGCGTAGCCGGTAATGGGGCCGCTATGCCTATTGCGGTAGTGATATGAACAGTGGGTCGCATGGTCCGTGCTCTAAAGGCTGTCGCAGGGCAACCTTCAACTTTACACTCTACCATCGCTACTCGGACGGAATGCTTGCCCGTACAAACCGACCGGTATTCCGTACACACCCGCCTGCTTCGCAGATAACAGGCAGCTCACGACAACGGCAACTGCCCGCGGCTCCGCCTCTCAGTCTTTCTTTCCATGCTCGAGAGAGCAAGCAGATAGTATATACTGTGCGCCCAGTTTCTTGCTTGCCAAGGTTAGTACGGACCAATTCTTCGATCCTCCTTCACCCGACATCAATCGCTCCGTCTCTTCGCACCGGCTCTCAGGTAGCCGCACTATCTCTTTCAACCCTCTCCGTATACATCTCGCTTCTTTGCTCCGTGTGCACTGGTCTTCTAGGGATCATCTTGCCCTGTCCACTGCTGACAGCCACGCAGATACAGTGACGGCGACGAACCACGCCATCCCATCACCTGGTCGTGGTCGCAAGAGCCTTCGCATCGCTTCCACCGTAGCTGTCCGTCCATCGTCCGACCGTCCGGGAAATAGCCCTTCTTAGAGTTGTGCATCGCGCACCTCTCTGCAAATCGCCGAGTTATTTTCGATTGCCCTACTACGTTGCCGATACTCCGGGCTTGACCATTGCGCCTTGCGCGACGTAACTAACCGACCATGGCTCGTTCAATGACCCCAGCTGAGCTTCGCGACCTCGAGAGTCGCACCAAGACGCTGCACAAGGCCTTGTCTGACAAGGCCCCCTCTGCTACCCTCATCACGATGCTCGAGGGCCTCAAGAAGGAGTTTCGTCCTACTGAAGATGGTCTTCGTGTACGTACTTTCTACATATGCCATCACGTTCACTTTCACCCTTGCCTCTTCTTCTTCCCCAAGGCGTTGCGGTCACAGCTGCCTCAGACATTTGCTTTAGTTTAAGCGATTGCTAACTTTGACATGTGCGAAGACTACGAAGGCTGGATATCTGGTCGGCAAGCTCCGAGGTCACGCGGATCGAGAGGTTGCGAAAGTCGCCAACGATGTCGTTGTGAAGTGGAGAAAATTTGTCGAGGAAGATAAGCGAGCCAAGTTGCTTTCTACCGGTCCGAAGTCCCAGGAGACTGCGACTCCCGCTAGCACCGCTTCCGCTGCCGCCCCCAAGACTGCTTCCACCAGTTCCGCCAGTGGCAGCACCGGTCCTTACAAGGGCAATCCTGAGAACCGCAAGTTCACCACCGATGGGGCTAATATTAACACGACTGCTTCCAAGACCCGTAATAACTGCATCGGCTTGCTCTACAATGGGTTGGCATATCGTTCAACCGAGGCGGTTGACTTGGTCCTTGCCAAGGCCGCGGCTGTCGAGGCTGCTGCTCTGAAGGCTTACAAGGGTGAAACTCAGGCGTACAAGGAGAAGATTCGCTCACTTTTCCAGAACTTGAAGGGACGCAACGTGGACCTCGCTCGCAACGTCATGAGCGGCGCTATCTCTCCTGATGACTTTGTCGTCATGACCTCGAAGCAGCTCCAATCAGCCGAGCAGCGCGAGGCCGATGCTGCCCTCGAGGAGGAGAATATGAAGAAGGCTCAGGTTCCCAAGGCCCAGAAGAGTATCAGTGATACCCTCGAGTGCAGTGCTTGCAAGAAAAAGATGGTAAGCTACTCTCAGGCTCAGACTCGAAGTGCTGATGAGCCGATGACGACTTTCTGTGAGTGTATGAACTGTGGAAAGCGTTGGAAGGTATGTTTCACTCTCTCTTCCTTTCTCATTCCTATATTGCATTACTAACTAATGTATCTCTAGTTCTCCTGAGCCAACTCTGCTTCTTACGTGGCCGCGTTTTCCAGATGCTGTGGGCAGTTCTAGTGGCATGATTCATGAGGTGTTCGGCTGTTTTCAGGGGAGGGGTTCCCCTCGTTTCCTAGTATTCTCTGAGAGGGATTTGTAGGGAGGTTTGACTCTCTTGGCGAGTGAGTAGTTTCGAGATGCAATGACATCTCCACTGCGCAGGTTTTTTTTCCGCGTTGCGTGTGTTCTCCCTCACACGGGTCTAGCTAGGCTTGCCTTCTAGTACATGTAAACCAATATGCATAGTTGGGCGATATATGTTCCGTTGCACCACTGGAGTGAGGCCGACACGAGACCTGCGTCTTGACATACGACCATGTAGCACCTCCTGACCTCCGTGTCTATTGTTTGTGGCTGTGACCTCATCAAGGCTTCTTGATGGCGAGGAGAGCGAGTAGGTCGTCTGGTTCGCTCTCGTCTTCCAGTCCCATCTCGCCGATTTTCTTCCACAATTTACTCAAATGTCTCGTGCCTGAGTCGCATAGCATAGTGACGACACGGCTGCCCTGGGGTAGACTCATGGCCGTTGCCACAGCGGCAACACAGTTCACAGCGCTACTGCTGCCCACGAATATGCCGTCGTGCTCGACGAGCCAGCGTGCCATCTTGCAGACCTGCTCATCCGTGACCTTGACCGCATCATCGATTAAATCGCGACCTGCCTCGAAATTCTCCGTCATTCGGTTGAGACCGACTCCCTCGACGATGGAGTCTACCTGCTGCCGCCGCCGTGTGCCCTCTTTCTCCGTCTCGCTATACATGACGCCGTGTCGGATCTTGTTGTAAAGGCCGCTGCCCTGCGGGTCGGCCAGAACCACGCGTACGTCCGCAAGTTTCGCTTCATGCTTTAGATAGCGCGCAACGCCCGAAATCGTGCCGCCCGACCCAGCGCCTGCGACGAACGCATCAACCTTCCCGCTCGTCTGCATGACGATCTCAGGGCCCGTTGTGAGCAGGTGCGCCTGATAGTTGGCAGAGTTCTCGAACTGGTCAGCGAAAAAGCCCCGACTGTTGTCCTTTGACGAGGCCGTGTGCTCTGCGGCCCGGCGACGTGCCAAGTTGACGTAATGCTCGGGGGATGTGATGGGCGCCACAGGGACACGCTCGACGGTCGCGCCGAGGTGGTGTAGAAGATCCGATTTCTCGAGGCTCTGATCATTGGGCATGCAGATGTGGGCACGGTAGCCCTTGGCACGCGCCAGGGCCGCAATCGAGATGCCCGTGCTACCGACGGTGCCCTCGTAGATGGTGTCTCCTCGTCCCGGAACCAACAGGCCCTGTGCCTCGGCTGTCTGGATCATACTGAGAGCTACGCGATCCTTGGGGCTGTTTCCGGCACCATTCAAAAACTCGGCCTTCGCGAGGATAATGCGTCCAGTAGCTTCCGACAAGCTCCGGATTTCGATGAGCGGCGTCCCGCCGATACAGCCCTCAATTCCAGATGAAATGCCCTGAGAGCGCATGAGGGCGCCATGGGCCATGTCGCGGTCTTCCAGCGAGACGGGACCCCGTGATGCGCCTGATCTCTGACGTCTGGCATTGCTGTTTTCTTGCTGGTACCGCCCCTCCAGATCCGGATAGAGGTCTTTGATGCCTAGCGTGACAAGCACGCCGGCTGCGAAGGCGATGGCCACGGCAGCAGTGCCGTAGGCCCGCGGATGGTCGCTTAATGACATGGTTGTGATGGATGGGATCTGCCCTGGAATAGACTCATGGCTCCAGGCGACCCTGATTCGTTCCCTTAAAAACACCTGAGAATCTCATGCAAAGATGCAAGCCATCACGATCAATCCTGCAGCATGACGAAGTCTGGAGGCGACTATTTATTCTAGTACAGTCACTCCGGATAAAAAAAACCCGATTCTGATTTTACACCAAAAAACCGCCGAACTCACCTACTTGCCGCACTCATAACTTCACCACTTTTAGAGGTAATGTCTGATTAATTGAACAGTAGCTTTTTAAATACAAGAACTATCTTCTACTGCTTTGTGTTGTTTTTCAGATTTTTATTCAGGGCTATAGAAAGGTTTGAAGTTGTAAGTAAAATTCAGTTTCAAATATTATAGTGGGTTTAGTGGTGGCGTCCACTAAATTAGTGAACAATAGGCACCTAATTTATAGTGGTTTTAGTGATTTACCCCACTAAAGGAAAAAATCGAAACTTCATTAAATTCAATACTGCTTATTAAAACAACAATACCGCAAAGAAAACTACTTTTGAGTCCTTCAAAACTGAATAATCTTGTTTATCTGCCAATTCTCTATACAACGATATCAATCATTCATTAATAGCAGTTATGCTGACTAATAAACGTATAAGTGAAGTTCAAAGGTATAAAACTCAACCATTTTCTTTAAACCTCAAATACACCACCATTTCCTTCATTCAACTCCCGAAAACGAATCTGTAGGTGAACGAGTGATCTACCTTTCTAACGATATAATTGTCATAGTTTTATCTCTTATTTTGCATGTGTGGTGTAGTTTTGAGTCGGAGGTGGCATTGTCGATTTTGGAAACGGGTTTTTTTTATCGCGACCCACTGTAGTTTGTAAGTCGCGGAAAGCTCTAAGATCAACCTTTGCTCGTATGCTTATACAGGGTTGTACGGACTATGAAGAGGGTATATTCAGTTAAACGCATCGCCACCGCATAGCACATGGTTCCTCCGAGAGACCCTATTTACGCACCTTCTGCATTACCTGCATGTATCTCCGTGGAGATTCACTAAACCTGCACATGCATGTAAGCCACCCTAGATAGATATCCCTCCCGACGAGAAAGCTCCATCGTTCGAAAGCTCACGAGACCACCTGGCGCAAACTGTCTCACGCGCTCCATGCTCCGTATCATGGATTCTCCTATAGTCACACAGCTCTTCCGGCAGCTGTTCCGGCATCCGGCATGCCAATCGAAGAGGAAAATAGCCACGTCGACCGCGACCACTGCTGCATTCGCCGCGCCTCCGCAACATGGCCGGTGTGCCCATCAGCTGCACAAGCAGCTGCACAGGCAGCAGAGGAGGACTATGGCCACGCGGGACTCCGCCCGTGGATACAAGCCGATGGAAGGGAAGGACGACAAGCACTGGCAGCAACGGACCGAGATGTTCATCCTGGACATGTCGGAGGAGTACAAGACGTACCCCACGGTCACGGCGAACGACCTGCGATCGCGGCGGGAACGGCCGAGGAAGGTCAAGATGCTGATGCGGGACTTCATAGAAGGTGTGTGACTGGATGGACGAGAGCTGTAGACGCATGCGACTGCGGTTTGGCTAACATGGCCCCTGGAAGATAGTTTATACAACCCTCACTACGGCTACTTCTCCAAGCAGGTCGTCATCTTCAGCCCCGGAGAGCCGTTCAAGTTCAACGAGTTGCCCGATGAGCCGTCCTTCTACGCCCAGGTCGGGCAGCGATACACCGAGTTTGAGGATGCTCTCGATGCCAAGGCGTACGACGAGACACGCCAGCTCTGGCATACGCCGACCGAGCTGTTCCGCCCCTATTACGGCGAGTCCATTGCCCGCTACTTGATGTCCAACTACGTCATGTCGACCTACCCCTACCACGATCTGATCATCTACGAGATGGGCGCCGGTAGAGGAACGTTGATGCTGAACATTCTGGATTATATTCGGGACGTGGAACCGTCTGTCTACGACCGAACGAAGTACAAGATCATCGAGATCTCGTCGTCCCTGGCCGCTCTGCAGAACTCGCAGATGATGGCTGATGCTACCAGTCGCGGCCACGCGTCCAAGGTCGAAATCATCAACAAGTCCATCTTCGACTGGGACTCCCCCGTGCCCTCGCCATGCTTCTTCCTGGCCATGGAGGTCTTCGACAACTTCGCCCACGATATTGTGCGCTACAACCTCACCACCGAGGAGCCTCTCCAGGGAACCGTGCTGATCGATGGCGCCGGCGACTTCTTCGAGTTCTACGAACCCGTGCTCGATCCCGTCGCGGCCCGTTACATGCGCGTGCGTCATGCTGCCACCGGTGGCCGCTATCCTGCCCCCTATAGCTCGAGCCGCATGCTGCGCGCTCTCAAGCGCAACCTTCCTTTCTCCGCCAACCTCAGTGAGCCTGAGTACATCCCCACGCGACTCATGCAATTCTTCGACATCCTCGAAAAGTACTTTCCCGCGCATAGGCTCCTGACGAGTGACTTCCACACGCTGCCCGACGCCATCAAAGGTCTGAACAGCCCAGTGGTACAGACCCGTTACCAACGACGCACGGTGCCCGTGACGACGCCTCTTGTAAGTACATTATCTCATTTTCTGCGAGAGCCGTCAGGGGTATGTATCAACTAACCATTCCACACAGGTCCATCAAGGATACTTTGATATCCTCTTCCCTACCGACTTCCAAATCATGGAGGCGGTGTACGGCGCCATCACCGGCAAGCTGACACGCGTCACTTCGCACGAAGACTTCATGCGCTCGTGGGCCTATGTGCAAGACACGCAGACCCAGAGCGGCGAGAACCCCCTGCTGAGCTGGTACAAGAACGCCAGTATGATGATGACTGTATAGCATTCTTACTTTATTCTCTCCCTGTATTATCATCATCTCACGTCAGGTCGACCAACCATTCAAAATAGGCATAGAAGTAGATAAAACTGTGATGTGCATCATGAAAAGAGCTATCATTATCGTATGTTTGTAGAGATACATGTGTTTAGATAGAAGGCATACTCGTCCTTAAGCCGGTCTTGCATGTGTCTATTTGTTCAACTACATCACGTATGAGACCAAGGCAATAGGAGAAACAGAATGATACTGCGAAACATCATATACATACCTCACGGTATTAACAGCTAGATCAGCTGGGTATGTGAGACTTGAGACTTTTATTCATCATGACCGACTACAGACTTACAAACGAGGTCATTTTCCTAAGTACCATACCTTCTGCCCCCTTATACGGATTAGACGTTGCCGGAAAGGCCTCGTAGCTCTTTCTTTTAATGCCTTTGAATGCAAGAACACGATAATCAAGGCACCAAGTTTCTCGTGGGTATGAATTGGTTAGGTTGCAATATACATGGATCATTTCTCTCTTTCCTCTTCCTCCAATTCAATAGAGGGAAAGGGGGGAAGATAACAGCTTCGTTTCGAATGTTGCGCGAGCATTGCTCTTAGATCTTGAGCTTCTCCGCCAACCACTTCTCAGCGACAGCAACGGCTTCCTCAATCTTGTCCGGGTTAGTGCCCTGACCTTGTCGAGTGGGCTCCTTGCCACCGGATTTTCCACCGATGATTTCTGTAACGGCAGCCGCCCAAGACTCGGCACTGACACCTTGAGATGCGAGATGCTGAAATAAATGGTTAGTTATAAGGTGTTCCTATACGAAGGGGTATTCGTGGGAGACGGGATAAACTACTTACAGTACCGACGTAGAGACCATGGACTACGGCACCCTCCGTCTGGCTACCGCCGAAGAGATAAACTGTTCTCTCCTTGTCCTTGGTCTTGAAGTGGTTCATGACGTCCGAAACGGCCTTGGCGTTAGCAGAGATAGGCAAGTGTCCGATGTAGAACTTGGCATCCTTGTTCTCCTCCTTCGCAAAGTAACCGTTTACGGCATCAAGTGCAGTCTTGGATTCGGCCTTTTGTCTCTTCTTTTGCTCGTCGACAACAGACTTGACAATCTTGGCAAATCGCGTCTTCAGTTCCTCCTTCTCAAGTGTGGAGATGACTAGAGTGTTCAAATCCGCAGTAGCCTGCTTGACTTCAGCCTCCTTCTCCGGGCTGAAGGGCAAGGCCTCAATGGCATCGAGCCGCTTAGCGAAATCTGCGGCTTCGCGTTGGACACGGTGAGCAGCTTCACCAGTGTAGGCAACAATACGACGGATTCCCTTAGCGATACCACTCTCCTCAACAATAACCATGTGCTTGATCAAACCAGTCTGGTCCACGTGGGTTCCACCGCAGAATTCTACACTGATATTCCGCCACTCGGGGTTTTCAGGGGTTGCGAGAAGCGTGTCAACATCGACACCAACTGACACGACACGCACGGGATTGGGGTAGGTCTCGCCAAAGACAGCACGGACACCATGGATCTTCTTCGCCAAATCCAGTTCAACGTCTTTGGTGTAGACCTTGGCGTTCCGTCTGATATACTCGTTGGCTAAATCCTCAATCTGCTTGAGTTGGGGAATTGTGACTCCGCCCTTGTTGTCGAAATCAAATCTCAGCTTATCTTGGTCCACCAATGAACCCTTCTGGTTGACTTCCTCGCCCAAGACTTCTCTCAGAGCGTGGTTGAGGATGTGAGTGCCAGTGTGGTTGTTGCGAATAGGCTGTCTTCTGAGCTCGTCGTACTCGCAGATAACCTCGTCTCCAGCCTTCAGCTCACCGTACTTCAAATATCCACTGTGGATGATATAGCCACCGAATTGTTGGACGTCGTGCACGTCGAACTCGGCGACATCGTCGATCACAATTCTTCCGGTATCAGCAACCTGACCACCCTGTTCAGCGTAGAAGTTGGTCTGGTCGAGAAGAAGACCGAAAGGAGTGTTGGGTGGGAGATCCTTGGTCGACTGAAGGAACTCGGTTCCTGTGAAGATCAACTGTACCTTACCAGTAGTGTCGCCCTTGGAGTACTTGGGTTCGTCCTTAGGAAGGGCGAGCTGAAGTTGATCTTTCAGGTGAGCCAGCTGATGAACGTTCAACTTGGCAAAAGTCTGAACGGACTCTTTCACGGCCTTACTGGCCTCGCGAGCCTTCTCTCGCGCCTCCGCAATCTCGCCTTCGTCCATCGATAGACCCCGTTCCTCTGCCATAAGCTTCGTGAGATCCTCGGGGAAACCAAATGTGTCGTATAGCCTCCATACATCAGCGCCAGACAGCTTCTTCGTGCCGTTGGTCAATGCTTCGGCGGCATACTTCTCAAACTGCTTCTCTCCTCGGTCCAATGTCCTAGAGAATGCTTCTTCTTCCTCGTCGAGTAATTCCTTGACATCCTGCTGCTTCTTCACAATATCCGGGAATTGTTCGCCCATCTGCTCAACAAGCGCAGGCAGAATCTTGGAGAAGAAAGATCCGATCTCAGCATTGAAGTATTTTCTGGCGTAACGAACACCTCTGCGGAGCACACGTCGCACAACGTAGCCTCTTCCTTCGTTGTTAGGTGCAGCGCCATCCGAGATAGCGAAAGTCAGGAGTCGAATGTGGTCGGCGACGACACGGTAGGCGGTGTCAATACCGTCTACATCGTCTTTTCCGTACTTATCGGTGTACGGCCGAGCACCGGTGACTTCTTGAATCCGGTTGAAGAGAGGGGTGAAAATATCGGTAGCGTAGTTCGAGTCTTTGTTTTGGAGGGCAGAAACGAGACGCTCAAATCCCATTCCCGTATCGATATGCTTGGCAGGGAGAGACTTGAGAGACTTGTCCTTTTGTCTGTCGTACTGCATGAAGACGTTGTTCCAGACCTCGACAACCATGGGGTCGTCAGCGTTGACAAGATGAGCGGCGTTCCTGCCGCCGACCTTATCGTAGTGGATTTCTGAGCAAGGGCCACACGGTCCTTGGTCTCCCATTTCCCAGAAGTTGTCCTTCATGTTGCCAGGCAGGATGTGGTCTTCGGGCACACCAACGGATCTCCAGAGCTCCTTGGCCTCGAGGTCGGGTTCGAGGTTCATAGCGGGGTTGCCTTCGAAATATGTCACGTAGAGTCTCGCAGGGTCGAGGCCGTAGACCTTGGTGAGCAATTCCCAAGACCACTCGATAGCTTCCTTCTTGAAGTAGTCACCGAATGACCAGTTTCCCAGCATTTCGAAAAAGGTGTGGTGGTATGAATCCTTGCCGACATCGTCGAGATCGTTGTGTTTGCCACCAGCGCGAATACATTTTTGCGTGTCGACGGCGCGCTTCAGCTTGGCCAAGTCGTCTGTGTTGGCGACGGTTCCCAGGAAGATCGGCTTGAACTGGTTCATGCCAGCATTGGTGAAGACTTTGCAAGATGAGAGTTAGCGCCAGACCCCTGGATGAGCAACAGCGAAGAGATCAGATCGGTCAAGACGACGGCACGCATCAGTCCAGGAGGGACAATGGCACAAATGACGGATTCGAGTCATCGCAACGGCCGAGACAGCTCCTCAGAAGACACAGATGGCGGAGAGACGTGGTGGGTGACTCACGCAGTGTCGGGTCATTATGGGGAACGACGGACGACGAGGGAACGATGGTGTGGCCCTTGTTCGCGAAGAATTCGAAAAAGGTGTTGCGCACCTTGACGCCGGTCCACTCGGGTTGAGACATGGTGCACAGAGGTCGAGACTGGCCCGGGGTCGCGTGCAAGTCGCGGGGGAACAGAGGCAGGAACAGTGGCGATCGGCAGTTGTTAGACCGAAAAGTCGGCGATAGTCGAGAGTTGCGGATTTGGGACAGATGAAGATTGGCGGTGCACGGAAGGGCCTGCTCTGTCTGCGTCAAAAGAGTCGCGGTGGCGGGGTATTTCAATGGGTATTTCGCTGGAGCGGCGGGTCCTGCGACCGGGGCTGCAGCATCTAGCCGTTGTCGCAATGCGTTAGTCAGCAGAAAGGTGGCACGAGTAGTGGGCTGGACTGTAGTGGCGGTAGAGGCCGAGGCCGCTACGGCTGCCGCTACGGTTGCCGCTGCCGCTGCCGCTGCTCTTGCTGTTGTTACTGCAGACGACCCCGACGCGTAGAACCTTCTACTAAGACCCAAGCAGCCTATAATTGGCCTGTGTCCACTCCTGCGCTGTCTCTGAAGCAGCCGCATCCGCTCTCTCGTCGTTTTCCTTTCTCAATCAGTCAATCTCTTTTTCAATTGCCAGCTGTCCGCTCCGGTTGCTTGCTGCTGCTCTGTCTGTCCTCTCTTGTCTTTTATCTCTCTTTCTCCTCTCTTTCCCTCCCGTCTCTGATTCTCCACCCGTGGTATTCTGCACTTACAACGAACGACCGACGTGGACAATTGTTGTCACGCAACCTCACTTCGACACCCAGAACTCATTAACACTGGGATCTTCGCAGCTCCGGATTCGCAAGTTGTTCCGGGTAAATCGTAGCAGCAGCCGCAGCTGCAGTCGGTCGTAGAGCTGGTCTCACAGGCAGCTCATCCAACGTAAGAAGAGATTGAGGGGCGTTCGCGCTGGGAAGGATCTGGCTTTGCGGCTTTCTTTGAACGGTTAAGAGCGAGGATCGGAATACGTTGAAGGTCGACTCTGTAATGCAGACGCGGTACGAGTAGGGAGGACTCTGGACTCTGGATGCCGGGAACTTCCTGCCAGTGCAAGCGCCAAAACTCTCAGTCTGCGAACCAACCAAATTCGGCAAGTATGGACGTCCAGCTCGGGCCAATCAGTGCCAGCAGGGCGGATTCGACCCCCGTCACTGCCGATGCTCGCTATCCGACCCAGAACGAACAGCTCTACCAACGTCATCAACACCAAACCACTCAGCATCTCCATCAGCAACAATTTCAACAGCAACAATTCCGGCAAACACAACAACCCCCATTCCAGCAGATTGGATATGAAGGCCCTACATTGTTCAATCTTACACCGAACATGCGGAAGAGAAAAGCTGAGCCACAGCTTAATGAACGGCTTTCCAAGCGACTGAGTCGCCTTCACTTAGGTAGGTATAGACATCTGCAATGTGTGCACCTTCATCTTTCATGTCGCATATATTATACCAATCCCAGCTGATTGAGTCGATTCTACCACACTCCACCGATGCTCAGTCATAACACTCAGCTGGCAAGGGGATTCATTGGAATTGAGAACTGACCACACTGCCTCGCGCGACAGACAATAATGGCCGCCGGCTGTGTGTTCCCGTTGAGAGTCCCACTTTGCAAGCCGTTCCAGAGCCAGCAGGATATCAATATTCTCCAGAGGACCGGATACCTACAGCCGAAGTAGCAGCTGCTACTGCTACTGCTACTGCTTCTTCCGCCTACTCACCCTCTCCCGTGCGCGTCCCTACTCACGACGACGACAGCATGCGGTTAGACGATACAAAGCATAAGGTATACATATACGACCTTGAGGCCGAGCTCGCATCCGCCGATGAGGACAGCGATGGCGAGTCTTGGCCCACCTCCGGTCACGATCGCGTCATCTTCTCGCCCGACATGGAGAAACACTTTGGCAAGCCACGGATTCCTCCAGCAGTTCTCGCGAACAGCGCAGGTCAGCTGGCGGGACACAGCATGGATGACATGCAAATGGTTCTGTACAGTGAGCCCTCCTCGATCTCTGTGCCTCGCGAGCATGACTCCGTGCGCAAAGCTATCCTTGAAGCCCGCGCCCGCGCACGGCAAAAGCAGAATGAGACACAGACAGTGACATCACATGTTAATGCACCTATCTCCCCGGACACAGCTTTGCGGGATTTCGACCGCAGCAATGGCAACAACACAGTCGAAACAAGATTTGTCAAGGCGACAAATACTTGGAGTGACACGCCTGTGGCATACGACGACGACGTGGACGCCATGGACACCGACTGAGAAGCATCATCACACGTAAGGAAGAACAACAACCAACGCCACCGCTTTGAGACACTGTCGTCGATCTTTATGACTCCACCGATCTTATAATTCCGGTGTAAACCAAATCCATTCAACTAATACCCCACATGTCCCTTATGGGGGAGGCGCGGAGCAACAACGGCAAACGTATTAACAGCGCAGACTTTTCAGTCACGTCCCAAGCATACCTTTCTACCTAGTTTTCCATCATTATGTCCTGGCATTGCAATTGTACTTGGAGTTTTCGGTAGCTTCTTTAGCAAGAACGGAGGACTCGATTATCCCTCGTATATGTGTCATACACAGGGCGGTATTACATATTTTGCCGGTGTCATTTTCGTCTAATGATATTTCTTAGGTGAGATGAGTATTGATAGTAAGCCGCCAGTCAACATGACCTTCATGTCGGATGTACGGGAATAGTCACAAAGTCTGTCTCTCTTAGCAATAGAACACATACTTGAAGCACTTACTACTCGGTGGCGGTCCCGGGGATGACAGAGAATGGGAGAATTGAATTATTAGACCTCTTCTGCCTACAAATAGGTAACTCAGCGATCTTCGTGTCGTCTTTCTATTCCGTATGCATTACCGGTTCACGCAAGTCAACAAATTTCCTCTGCTTTTGTTTTCTCTTGTCCAGTCTTCAGTCTGCCTTCAATCCTCGCAATCATAAACCATAACACGCTCATTCCACAACACATTCGGAGCGATGCATCACAGGGATGCTGCCGTTGACGATCCCTTCCTATCTCGCAGCAAAGCCAGGAGGTGGTCCAGCTGGCGGCACATACTCCTCTTGCACTCCAGCCGTTTGAGCCTGTGGAGCATGAGCTTGCGAATCTGGAACGGGATCAACCTTTGAGCCCTGAGGAGGACCATCGTAGACGGGAGGGCGGCTTGGATCGTAGACGGGCGGTGGCATCGGGTGCATGCCGTAGTACTCGGCGCTGGTGTCAGCGTTGACTGGGCGGTAGACGCCGTAGACCGGGGGAGCGGCATAGGCAGGATCGACTTGGGCGCGTTCAGCACGCGACAGAAGGAACTAACAAAGGGTTAGAAGCTATGTTAGTGATGTCACTTGGAGGAACCATGGAGGTGTGGCATGGGAAGGGAAAACGAGCTATGCATAGGAAAGTGAACCATACGGCATGGTAGCTCAGAGGCTTCAGTCCCTTTCGCAGTCTGCGCTTTGCATGTTGACGGCCGCCGATGATCCAGACGGCAAGAAGAAGCGCGAGACTGAAGAAGACGACGTATTTAATGATGATGCCGGGCTGTTGGGGTCGCAGGGAATATCTCGTCAGCTATGAACATCTTTTGGCTTGGCAATTGACGTAACGCACCGTAGTGTACCAGAACCAGACATCCTCGCCATCGTCTCCGTCCATGAATCGTCGCACTACAGACGACATTGAGCCAGCATGGCTACCGGTGTCGACTTGCATCGGGATTCCAATGCGTGTTGGCTTGAAAAACATTGGGGAAGGATTGTCTGTGATGTTGTTTCTCGGGCACACCAGTCGAGGCGGTATGGGTAACTATGTTTCTACGAATGTAGGATGCCTCTAAGCAGATGGAGGTGCTAGGGGTGGTTGGGACTCCAGTAAAGACGTGGTAATTCATGCGGCCACAGGGCGAGTCGAGTCGGCCAAGTGACCCCAACTGCCTCTAGTGTAAGCCGGAAGAGGGTAGCGCAGGTACGAGTGGTGAGAAAAGTGGACGCGCGTCTTACTGTGATAGAGAGTGCACAGGATCGCAAAGATGGAATATAACGTCGAATGGAAGATGGGTTGAAGAAGGCAAGGTAGAAAAGGATGTTAGGTGGTAGGCAGTAGGTAGGTAGGTGTAGGTAATGAGTTGAGAATGCGAGTCCGACCGAGAACTTCACGAAAAGATACGGACCACCTCGTGGTCACAGTGCAGGCAGGCACAAGCCGTCACATACCGGTAGGTACCGCAGGTGCAGTGCGCTACCTGAGCTATCTAAGGTAGGTACGGGTAGGTCTACCTACACTTATTTTAGGCAGGTACCCTACCTACTACCTCGTTGTACAGTGTGTGCCTACGAGTGCTAGGTATCTCAGGTTACCGACCAGGTGATTCTTCGTATCTGTGTTTGTGCAACAAAGTCAACATCCTCATGTTTGTTCGATGTCTTCGGTATCCACAGGTAATGTCAACGATGCCTCGCATTATTTATCTACCTACTCACATCTCTTGCACCATAGTACGTACGTACGTAGATAGGAGGTACTTGTACTTGTCAGAAAAGAACGGCACCTGAACTTGAAGCGGCCCAGACCTACCGATTCATCTGACGCTAAGCCGTACCAGGCACACTAACTGCCGCCGCGCTAATCGGAGCAAGCTGCCGTCGACATGTGACAGGTCCACAGCGCCTTGTTTCAAATCAAGATGCCTGCTGAAGATCGAGCTTAATTGCTTACGAGTAGGTACATGCAATCCGTTGCCGGTCCGTACATTACGGACCGTATTACTCCGTACATACATACCCCTTCCGTTCTGCATTCCCATACGGGAGATTCCGTACTCGACCACGGAATGCGATCTCGTCAACGTCGTCGTGACACCCCGCAACCACAGTTAAAGTACAAACCTGTCGCGTCCTACAGCCACCCAAGCAATGAATGGGCCGAACCAAGAGGTTGCGCTGTGATACGACGGAGTTCGATACAAGTGCAAGTAGTAAGCAGGACTTCGGGAGAATGGATTTGAATCCAAGGTGCTTCTTCCTGTGTTTTGGAGATCTATTGGTCATCCTCAGTCTGCATCCTATGGGAACCAGTACCATCCCTCACATTCAGAGTGCGTACATATGCAGCTTGGGTACGGAACCAACCAGGACGCAATGTCTGCCTATCGATTCCGCCTGAATTACTATTGGGTGTGGGCTTTGTCATGATCGCCCCGATGCATCGGGTCCTGCTGAAAATCATACTTGGCTTGAGACATGTGTGAGAAGACCTTATGACGCGAATGCATAACTTGTGATTCTTGGCCCTGAAGCTCTGCGGCTCTACAATGGCTGACTCTTAAAACTGCTTGCATGCCCCGAGTGATTCACCCGCAGTCATAATAGAGAAGGCTACTCCCTCCCTTTCCCTCCAATACACTCACATGTACAAGCGTTTTGGAAGTACACGATAGCTCCGGTGTGGCAGGCATCACTCTCGAGTACGAAATTCAGAAACAAGAAAGTCGCATAAACACTGTATCTACCTACTTCTCGGGGAATAATTTGGTATAAAAAAGGAGAAAGCTTGCTATGTACAAAATCACCCGTCGCCATGCAATAGAGGTACGGACACGGGTTGTTCAAATCCCAAGGTTACCCGCCATAAACCGCGGGAAGTTCTCGCCTGGCGCGAATGGCGGCATTTGTGCCTGTTGCTGTTGTGGATTTCCAGCTCCATGCGCCGCCGCTACCTGCTGTTGTCGCGCCGCATTCTCCTGCGCTTGTCGGTGGGCCTGCTGCCTCTGGGCGCGGTACCACATCAAGAACATGATGGAGCCAACGAGAAAAAGAATCATGGCACTTTCAAATATGGCACTCAGCTCACCATCGAGCTCATCGCCCATCGGCTCGCCATCGCTGCCAGTAATCGTGTCGTCATAATAGTCTTCGTAGAGATCTTCATAGTATACATCCTCATCCTCTAGGAAGTTCTGGATCCATTCCTTCAGAGACCAGTTCTTCCTCGGCGCTAACAAACATCTTGTTAGTTCATCGATATTTTCCAACCTAAAGAGAATCATACAAAAGACTCACCAGGCTCATCTTGAATAGAGTTAATTCGGCCGTGAGTGAACGTATTCCACGCACTCCGTGCCCGAAGCTTCAAGAGACTAAGCGTGACGGGGAGATAGGCTTCTTCGTTCGTCTCCAGTGCTTGGTCGTAGTATCGCTTGGCTAGATGGAAGTCCTGCGTGAGACCGACCCCGTTCTCATGCATCCACCCAAGATTGTATAGAGCCTGCGCACTCTGGAAGTACTCCGACGCTCCGGTATAGCATTGAGCCGCCTTATCCATAGCAACCTCGGTTCCAATACCATTGAGGTAGTAGTCTCCCATTTTCACCAGTGAGTCTATGTTGGATTGTATCGCGGACCTTGTCCAGTAAACCAGCGCTAGCGCTGAGTTTTGAAGGAGACGCGGCTTCGTAGGCTGTCGTTTCAGCCAGTTCGGGAGAGAAAAGACAGACTGTGTTGGATCTAGAAGGAAAGCGACGTTGTTCTGCGCTTTCTCGTACCCCTGTTCTGCCGCCATCACGTAGTCGAGGAAAGCGAGTTCGATATCGCCGTCCTCGTAAGCCTGGTTTGCTTCTGCCCATGACGAAACTACAGGTTCGGAGCGCTCGGCAACATTCTTGTAGTATTGCATGGCTACGGCACACGTTTTATCGCGTCCGACGCCGTGATGGATCATCTCCGCGAGGTAGTACTGAGCCTCGAAGTTGTACCATCGCGCAGCGGCTTCAAAGTATGAGTTTGCCACTTTGAGGTCTTCTGGTTGTCCTTGATCCAGATGGAGTGCACCGAGAGCCACATGAGCCAGACTGAAATCTTGGTCTGCCGCGGCTTTGAACAGCTCAAAGGCCTTTGCCACATTCTTCGGCACACCGTAGCCATGGAGATAGATGAGGCCTAAGCCCCACTGAGACTGCGCATCGCCATTCTTGATACCACGTTCAAACCATCTTTGAGCCGTCTTGAAATCTTGGGCAACACCCTCGCCCCGCAACCACATGCATCCCACGTATCCGGCCGCCTTACACGCAATCTTTTCCAGCGGGAGTTTCGCCCCTTCGACGGGACGGCCATCTTTGCTACGCCAATACTTCGTGGTGACACTGAGAAAATATCGCCGTGCAAGCTCCACATCTCTTTCAAGTCCTCGTTGGCCCTCGTAATAGAGCCTTCCCAGGTTGAACGAGGCCTTGAAGTCGCCTTTTTGAGACATCAAGTCGAGATATTCGATTACATCGTCGATCGATGCATGAGTGTCAGAACTTGGACTCGCCTTGATAGCATTGATGCCAGAACTGAAAACACTAGCCCCTTCACCATAAACACCGCCGATTTGGTCAGATATTCGATGCGACTCTTGGATAATCGTCATGCCGCCGGGGGGTCCAGACCGATACCAGGCCATAGCCTTGTCAGCCACTCTTTTATAATACTTGCTAGCGATCTCGCAACTCTTTGGTACACCAATCCCGTTCATATGGCGGGCCGCCACAGTCATTTCTGACCGTGTGTGTCCCTGGTTAGCAGCGAAGGTATGGTATAGGAGTGCCTTGGCCTGGTCCCGTTCCACCGCATCACCGATTCCCGTCGCGTACATGAGACCGACCATGTGTTGCGCCGAGCTATTCCCATACTGTGATGCTAATCGGTAGTAGTGGTCAAAGGCTACCTTGAAATTCCTCGGATGCGAATAGTTCCCGTAAAAGTTGAACTGGCCCAGCAGATAGATGGCATCGGTGTTGTTCTGATCGGCTGCTTGCTGGAGCAGTTTCACGCCCTCGAAGAGAGGGCCAGTGATGGTCGACGATGGATGCTCATGATCGGGCGCGGCGGTCGCACGTATGCTCGGCAATGCTTTTAATAAATACTGAAACAAGACAGTAAAGAAGCCCGTGTGCTTCTTGGATCGTCGATGGGCGGGGGGTCGGATCTTTCGAAATTCGGACATAGCTTCACTCACGAGTTCCCATCCTAATACCGTCAGTTTCGGCGATTCCCCCGACTTTCACGATATCTACGCCCCTTCGACTTACCATTTTGGTAGCGGTCCCAGACATGGTGTTCGCTTGGGGCAACATCGGTTGCGGTCGCAGGCTCAGAAGAAGTAGCTTGCCCATTTATCTCGTCTGTCGCTAAGACTTTCTGGTCGGCAGCAATGGCGAGCGTTATGGCCTGTAATAACACTATGAGGCGGGAAGCACAGAGAATCAGTCACGACATTCATGGTCTTGGTATTTCTTGTTATCCAGAGGGATGCAGAAAGGAAGAACGTACGAAGCGCCGAGAGAAACCACTGCCTCATTTTGACGAACTCTGCTAGGAGCAAGAAAATATGAATAGCCGTAGTAATATCATGGTCTCCTGAGGAGAAGAAAAACAGGTCCCAAAGAGAAGATACACAGTGAAAAATGAAATAGGTAGACCGAAGAGTTCGAAAGAGGTCACGAACGAATGGATTCACGGGAAGGCAAGCAATCATGTATTACCTAATCCGGCAAGCTGTCCAGTTTGGCAGACGCGACCGACGTCAACTGTGTTAAGTCGCCCCCTTGTCCCAGTTACTGACATCTGATTCGATGTCGCCGGAGCTGCTCCTGTACCACTAACGTGGGCTAATAGCGGGGGTGGGGCTGGCTAAGACTTGCGAAATGTAGGAGTACTTTACGGCATACCTACAGACATGTATCTACGTAAGTTTTACCTCCTGATCGTGAGGTCAACTCAAGCAGCACACAAGCCAGCAAGAGTCCGTCATCCGCCACGGAAAGTCAGCCACAGGCATTCATTACTCGGAATGTACCTAAGACCTAAGTACCTGGCCGTGCATTAGCGGCATACCGGTACTGCTGCTCCGCCATGTGGGCCATCGGAGACCGCAGAGATAGGTAGAAAGAAATCATGCCTCCAACACTTTTTTTTGAGTAGGAGTATTGATATCTGGGCGAACGATGCTGTGGCATTCTTAAGGTATTCACCGTAGCAACATACTCATACACAATTCTTTCACGAAAGCAGATTGAGGGCTGCAGCTCGGTTTCAGTCCCTTTCATAAGAACCGCTGTGGGATCGGCAAGACTGACTCCAGAGACCACTCGACTCGACTTACACAACTTGGAGGACCCTCACGAGTCTCGACCCATCATCGCATACGGAATAGAGTGTTGTATAGGTAAAATTGATCCGTCTTCTCTATCAAAGGAATAGGGACCATGTATCCCCTCGCTTGTATAGACGAGTACAGGATACCCACGAGAGAGGAGGTTTATGTCCTCGACATTATTCCCTTCGTCTCAGGGCCTGCCACAATCTCATCGGATCAGAAGCTGTCACTTTTCAACCCACTGAGCCTCAAAACCGGACCGACCGTGAATCTTGTCACACATCATGGAAACATCACTTGCGCTCGGGTGTTTGACGCGGTCAACTCCGTCGTATGCACGGCAGGCGAAAACGGCACCGTATCCCTATGGGATCTAAGGCAGGATGTACGCAAAGCCGAGGTTGCTCGTTTCACAACAGGTACTCTAGGCGCCTTGGGGCCCCTATTCATGTGATCAACCTCTCTGACTTGTTGTATAGAAGATCAAGTGCCTGTTTTGTCAGTAGCTTGCTCAAACACCGGCTTCTCGGTGGCCGCCGGCACTGAACTACAGAATCACCAGGCCTCCATCATCTTATGGTGAGTTCACAAGAAAGCTCTCATGCTGAAAAAGCCGTCTCACATTGCTCAGGGATGTCCGTTCAACTGCGACTCCGAAACAACATTATAAGGAAGTTCATAGCGACGACGTAACAGAGGTTGGTATTTCTCTAAAGAGCCTGCTTATCTTGCTTCGGCTAATCCTCTGCAGTTGAATTTTCACCCAAGCGACCAGAACATCTTATTATCAGGTTCAACAGATGGTCTCGTGAATATATGCGACACTCGCATAACCGATGAGGATGAAGTCGTTATTCAGACCTTCAACCATGATTCCTCCATACACCACGCAGCTTTTCTGAATGACACCGAGGTGTATGCGATATCGCACGATGAGAGGTTGGCCTTGTATAATATGGCCGAGGGATATGAAAACGGCGCAGCCACTGCGGACTTTGGAGACATGAGAGGTGTTCTCGGTTGCCAATATGTTGCTAACATCTCCGTCAAGGCCAACGGTGCCGGAGCCGTGATTGGTGCTGGTGCTCTTGAGTGAGTCAAAGATTCAATATCCCCGACTTAGAACCATTGCTGACAGCGTCTAAGGCAACAAGCATTTGAATTGATACATATGACCAATGGTGGCAACTGGGCTCTCGACCGAGACAACAGTGTCGGTCTACCCGGCGCGCATTCTGGGGAGATCGTCCGTAGCTTCTGCTTTTATGATGAGGCACAGATGGTGTTTACTGCTGGCGAGGATGGGTTTATCAAGGCTTGGCGGCCGAATGCGTAATGGCACGGCCGTGATATCACCGTGTCCAGCGTTCCGTCGTATTTAGCCGTACTTGTCGTGTTTGTTCTTAGACTTCAAATCCAAGAGTTGTTCGTGATAATCGCCTTCTCGTCTCGCCTTCTTCAATCTCTTGACCTCGTCCTCCTCGAGACGTCTCCCAACAGCATCTTCCAATTCCTTGCGGCTCACTTTGACCTTCTCTTTTTGCTCCTTGGATGCTTTGAGTCTGGGCTTGAAGCGAGCCTGCATGCGAATCCGTAGGGCTGATTCAGATTCGGCCTCTGTAGCATCTCCTCGGACTTCGGGCGCGCCGTTTGGTTTCTTGGACATGGCTATAGTCAAAAAGGTTTCGTGGAGCGTCTGCAATCGGAACGCCCCGGGCGTATCAGGTATCGCGACGATATTCCAGGTCTCGGGCGGTGCGATTGCCTCCGACGTGGCGGAGAGGATGCCGTGCTTGTCACAGGCCAGATACCTAGGAGTCAAGTCGACGTCAGCATCTCATGTCTGCAAAATCACCTGTATCAAAAGCATGGACTGATATGACATACTTGCCATGTCGACCCTTCAACCTGAAGTGATCTGTTCCGTAGATCTTGTTCGCTACCCAGACCTGGCGTACATCGTGGGGCTCGGCGCTTTCAGGACTGGCATCGATGATGTTCTCGATGGTATCGGTAAAGACCTTGCCATTTGCATCACAAGCAAGACAAGTCGGAGGCTTAGTGGGTAGAACGAGCATCACGGGCCCTGCGACATCGCCGATGGCCTCGGCAGAAACCCAGCTGTTGTCGTCCTCAGCATCCTCGGGAGGGCGTGTGACGGAAAGATCACTCGGGCCTGGAGCTTCAGATATGGCTTCAGTCTCGGTGCGCTTTCTTTTCTTGGGCTTTTTGTCGCCCTTGAATGTGAGCGGTTTAACCATTGTACATCTGGTATGTCGTGCGCATATGTTGTTTTGGCGACAATGATCAAAGCACAAAGTAGAAACGCAGAGACGGGCTGGCTGCCAGTGAACTGTTTAGTACCACGCGTATTTCGTACGTACGAGTACCGTGCCTAAAGCCACCTGCATCCGTACCTGTACCTACCTGCCTACAGTATGTAGGTAGAGTGAACAGTCGCTGCACCCCACGCGTTCTAGGTAGAGGTCCACTAGGTTACAGCGAGTGCATGTACCTGAAGGTACCTGAGAGACTCGAGTTACAGCGCCTATAAAGCCGCCGGTTTCCTCAGGGTTAAAACTCGGCTCGTGAATTGCGTCGCGTGCCGCTGAGATGTCGACGGGATATATTTATTAGTGAGGCATGCGCCAACCATGATGATTCTCAAAAATTCCTCGTAAGTTAGTATAAGCTGTTTGTGACCCGTCTTCGTCTTGATACACCCAGAGTAGGAGGCTGCCAAGGCATCGTCTCTACCATGGCCGTAGCACAGCCTGTCACTGTGTCCTTCACGGACCTCCAGAATGGTAAGAAGACTGAGAAGTCGCGATTACGAGTGAAAAACCTGTAGTCAATCGCTAAGATAGAAACAGACAACATCTCCTTCGAAACATTGCAAGAGGCTTTCGGCCCAGAGTCGCTAGGTATTCTTGTCGTAAAAGATGTGCCTGCTGAGTTCCCGGCTCTAAGACGCCGCCTCCTCTCTTACGCTTCGTGGATGGGCAACCTATCCGAGAAGGACTTCGGTACAATCCGAACATCTCCGCTTGTCTTGAGGATCGCAAACTGCTAACCGCTGGCAGAACAGTTCACAAATGAGGCTGCCAAGTATCTTGTAGGGTGGTCCAAGGGCAAAGAGAAGCTAAAGGACGGCAGCGCGGATGAGTACAAGGGGTCTTTCTATGCAAACTGTGCCTTCTACGTCGATCCCACGCTTGAATCCGCGAGGCCAACGGCCCAGTTTACATTGGACGAGTTCCCAGAGTACCTGGCGCCAAACTCATGGCCGGCGAACGAGATCCTGCCGGGGTTCAGGCCCGTCATGGAACAGATGTGCACCCTGATCATCGATACTGCCGTTCTCGTCGCCCGAGCCTGCGACAGGTTCGCAGAGAGGGAGATCGATGGGTATCCCACGGCATATCTTGAAACCGTAGTCAAGTCCTCGTCGACCACCAAGGCCAGGCTGCTTCATTACTATCCCATGCCCGAAGAGGCTCTGGCGAAAGGTATGGAGGAAGACAACTGGTGTGCAGTGCACAAGGACCACGGATGTCTGACTGGCCTGACCTCGGCCATGTTCATCGACGAGTTGAAGACGAATGTCACGGTCCCTCGTTTTGCAGGCGGCGAGGTTCCGGAGACGCTCCCCATACTGGAAGAACTACCCGCGTCGCCCGACCCTCAAGCCGGTCTGTGGATCAAGGATAGAAAGGGTGTTCCCGTGCAGGTCAAGATACCCAGAGACTGCATTGCATTCCAGACGGGCGAGACATTGGAGCGAATCACCAACGGCAAATTCAAGGCCGTCGAACATTCGGTCAGAGGTGCTTATGCCAAGGGGATCGCCCGCAACACATTAGCCGTCTTCACACAGCCAAACCTGGAAGACGAAGTCGATCTTGAACAACACATCAACTTTGGCGAATTTGCAAGGGGTATCATCGCCAGAAACACCGTCGGATGAAAGGAGAGGGGGTAAACGTCTCCTGCTCTCTTGCGACTCCCTGGCTGCAGTTCGTGTGGATGTGTGCATGTAAATATTACCTTACCGATGGATCCATTTCATGAGTGACCTATTCGTACTTAGTCGGTACACACGGAGACAAGCCACTTCTTGATAGTATCGTTTCTTAGATATCCCCTTAGGTGCTTATAAAGAGAGTCTAGACTGGGCTGGACGGCATGCCGCGATGCACAATGCCTCGACCGGATCTTGTTGTTGACATATTACCATGTAATACCCCGTTCAGCAGTATCATCTTGGGCCTGGGGTCACTACGAGTAGAAGCCTGAGACGGACCCCCTTAGTCAGTCGGCCTACCCCTCACTATCAAGCGAAGACCGTTGCCTACAAATGCTCCAACTTTCTCATCCGTAGATCTCATCTCACTTTCCAGTCGAGCTGCTCATCCAACATCAACTGCGGCTCTCATTCTGACAGTACAGAAGCATCATGGAAGCTTACGGATTTGAGCTACCGAGACAAAAATGGCGCTAGCTCCTAAATTCGCCGGCCAGAAACTGGTCTTCTCTACGCCAGCCGTGACTGGCGGCGTGCCCCCTCAGCTTCACACGTTGGAGCTGTTCCTCGACTATGTCTGTCCGTTCTCGGCAAAGCAGTTCAATACCATCTACAATGTGGTTGCACCCCTCATTCGCTCCAATCCCAAGTGGGCTGCCAGCGTCCAGTTCATCTTCCGCCAGCACATTCAGCCCTGGCACCCCTCCTCGACTCTGACCCACGAGGCGGCCGTCGCCGTGTTGCAGGTCGCGCCGGAGAAGTTCTGGCCTTTCAGCGATGCCCTCTTCAAGGACCAGACGTATTACTTCGACGTCAGTGTCGTCAACGAGACGCGCAATCAGACTTACCGTCGCCTAGCCAAGCTCGCTGCTACGGTCGGCGTAGATGAGGAAGCTATCTACGACCGTCTTGTCATTCCCGACAAGCCCGGTGACGACGGGGCTCTGAATAATGGAAACAAGGTGACCAATGATTTGAAGGTCTTGGTCAAGGCGGATAGGTTGGTGGGCGTGCATGTCAGCCCTACCGTCATCTTCAACGGTGTGGTTGCCAATGAGATCAGTTCCGGATGGACCAAAGAGCAGTGGGAGGAGTTCTTGACCAAAAATATTGTTTAGGAGGACTTGGAGTTGTTTGGAACACTACTACCTGTGAGACTTCTGCTTTGGGGGTGGCCTCGCAAGGCATGCGTCTTCCTATCACTGCGTGGACAGTAATAGGTAGGATGAGATGTTGTCCGTGCAGACTATTTATACCTACCTCACTTCAGAAATCGTGTGCAAAGTGGCGTCGACGGGGCATGAAAAGCATTGTTAGTACCTAGTTTTATTCGATCAAAACAGAGTAACGTTCAATATGTGCTGCCGTTGGAAAAGGGGTACAGATCCATTCCCACGTCACATTGATGGCTTCCGTTTGTTTGGCAGCAATACGAAGTAACGGCTGATGAAGCCCGCAGTTCGGGACTCTCCTCATTTCATTGCTCTTTCACGACGGATGCGAAAACAGCGCTGAGAGCCAGCAAGGTCGGCCAATGACCGGCGCGGGGATCCAGTCGCCCAGCTGATACCATCTGCGAGCAGCCCGGCGCACTGCCTCTAAAGTATTAGGTAATTTGCAGACCCGCGCCACCATAACGGATTCCTGAGCGAATACGAAGTACTCGTACGTGACGGGCAACAACGTTTCGTGCAAACGGACAGCTCCGTCAGTGGGGATTTGCCGGGGACCGAGAGGGATCAATTAACTGATCGGAAGTGTTCTATACCCACGAGTGCATTCTTCTACTCGTGGCATTTCAGTCTTCTATACTGTCAAGATGCTATTCGTAAGAGCCTTGGGAAGGGCTCCCGCAAGTCTGCTGGCGCGGCACACGATCTCGTCGCGGCTCGTGCCAGCAGCACGTTGCCTCAGAATCGAGGCTCAGCATCAGCATCAACAATCCCTATTGCGCTCCGTACGATTGCAATCGACGTCGACAAAGGATGCCGAAGCCGGGGCTGCCTCTAAGCCTGCTCCTACAAAATACCGTACGGACCTACTCCTGTGAATAGTTAGTTCTCGTCGTTTTCAGTAATTGCTCATCTTTTCTTAGGCTTCCGTACGAAGTTCACGATCTACCAGTACGTTTTCAGAAGTCGTATGGATCTCAACTGAGCGACCGACTTGGTCTCCAGTACCGTCGCCTAATCCTACTTTTGATGGTTGAAGGGTACACTTCTTACCGCGCTTCATACTCTAACATCTCATTCTCTACTCCTAGTGCTGGGTCGGGCAGGATCTCATTTCTCGCATGTCTCAAGATCACCACTCTATTCATCTTCGCCTTTTTCGGCTTCGTCGTGACTCCGGCGTATTATCAGAAAGAGGGACTCTCACCCACGGTCGCACGCAGTACGTTACTACGCTTCATTTCAAGCCCATCTCAGCCGGCGACCCAGGCCGAGTCCCTTTCCCGTACACGAGTCAATACTGACACAAGATAGCCGCCGTATGTGCCGTAGTCCCATTGGTATTTGTGGCATATATCACCTCACCCTTCGTTCTCTTCATGCATCTACGCCTGCCTCCCTCGGTGCAAAAATCAGAGCCATTGGCCCGTCGGTACCTCGATACCTTTGTTAAAACCATGCCACCTCAAGCCGAGCTGGAGATTACGACAATGAGCCTCATCGGCAAGCCCCGTGTTAGCGTGGTCAGGCTATCCGAGTTGAGGCCCACCAACAAACGGCTCGGTATTGTGAACGTCACCAGGGACACGACGGCGGAGAATGCAGCGAGAAAATGGTACAGGTTTCCCGCGGTCGGCAACTTCAATGTCCGCGAGACACCCAATTCCCCCTTCATGTGGGACAGCATCTGGCCGCAGCTCCTAGCTAAGTACCGATGATATCTCTTGTGATGGAGAAGAACACCAGAGAGTGATACAAGCATCAACCTTATGGTATATTCTGGATAGAATAAACTAGCTA
>JAJFDJ010000202.1:0-27388 GCA_028637755.1 Xylariaceae sp. X170 | reverse complement strand
AGCCCCATGAAGGTGGACGGAGAAACTCCCGTCAAAACGCCCGTCGTCGTCCAGTACGGAAGCCCCATGAAGGTGGATGGAGAAACTCCCGTCAAAACGCCCATCGTCGTCCAGTACGGAAGCCCCATGAAGGTGGATGGAGAAACTCCCGTCAAAACGCCCATCGTCGTCCAGTACGGAAGCCCCATGAAGGTGGATGGAGAAACTCCCGTCAAGAAGCCCGTCGTCGTCCAAGACGACGACACCGAGATGCCGGACGCACCGCCGCTCGCCCGCTGCCTCTTCCCCGACGCACCTCCATGCACGCAGGCGTTGGAAGACTCTCCCAACCCCGACCCCATGGATGTGGACGGCGACGAATACCGCCTACGACCACGACGACCCATCCTTTAGAAAAACAGCACTGTGCGTAAGGGTCTTCGCTTTCAATTCTTTTTTAATTGGATCGATTCGCCTGGTGTATTGTCGCTATCAGGCCAGATCAGACCAGCACCCCCCGAAGGGTGCTTACGCGCGACAACTTGACGTGCTTTGAAGATACAGACAACTCTCGATTTTTCTCGTCTGGATCACCGTCGCCACCAGACACACCCACCACATCAGCCCCCCAAGGGTCATTTATACAACATCACATACATGTGAAATTCAATATTTCGTCGTCCGGAGCACCGACGCTCCAGACCAGACCCCCGAGGGTTATTTCCTACGCGATATGCAACACGCGTCTAAGGAACCAATCTCAACATTGATATCACAAGGAGGATTTTGTTTGAAAGGGCTATTTTTGCAGGAGTTTACGGATTGGAAACCCATGTGGAGGAATATGAACTTGATTCGCCAGTTCATCGGGCATGGACTTGATTCACCAGTCCATGGGAGGAGTTTTTCGGTTTGGAATTACAGAGGACAGGATTGTGAGGCCAGAGTCGGATGGGCCGGGTTATGCAAGGCCAGTAGTGCCGGGATACACAGCACTGGAGCACGACCTCATCCGACGAACATTATTACCGTTTGTCACTCCTTTGCTCTGTTTAGAATAATACACATTTATTCCCACCTTTCCCCCAAAAAACTGACTTGACTGCCAAAAAGTGACATGTGTGTGCAAAAAATGCAAAAAAACAAGTGAATGATCTGATTTCGCCCGGACTTGAACCGGAGACCTTCAGTGTGTTAGACTGACGTGATAACCAACTACACCACGAAACCATGTAATTTGTTGAAGAGACGGCGTCTTTAGTCGAATTGTATACCGCGCATTGTGGGGGGCGGGTTTGTTAGTGCGATCGCGGGACGCCAACGCTACGGAGATCTAGGGGCTATGTAGTCGCGACCTTAGATCTTCTAATCGTACCTTACGAGTTCTACGGTATTGAGTAACTAGGCTATAACCTGTGAATTCATTATTGTTCTCGCCAGCGAGTGCCTAATTGCCCTTCTATTCGCATCACGGCCATGGGCGGCGTTGTTGACCTCTACTGTGTAAACAACGCTCGGAACCCCCGGAACCCCTCTCGAAAGGCCACGTTCGATTCGCAAAGGACAGAAAGGGTTTGTACCTATGTATATCCTCGTGACATACAACCTATTCTGGACATAAACAATGCCTCGTAAGGACAGATCTCGTCTACATGCTCGATTGCGTGGCTCGAAGATTGAGTTCGACTATGTACGTGGATCCTTGTTTGTTTACATTATGCAAGGTACCCGGGAGATCTCGGATAGGCAGGACGGTAAGTAGGTAGGTACCTAGGTATGTAGGTAAGTAGGTTGAGTTAGATGCTCTATGAAGTATTTAGGAGAAAAATACCTAGTATGCGGGCGGCCGGTATATTGATAATGTAGAAAGGAAGAAGTAGGACTAAGCGTACGGGCGAGAGATTTAGCTAGTAGTGCTGCCGTACAGTACAGCGCACCTTCCCACCTCCTACTACCCCTCTCAGTGACTGCCCTTCCAACAAGGTTTTTTAGATGCTCTGTGAAGTATTTAGGGGAACTTTAATAGGGCGTGACGCAATCGAATGAGTGCTGAAGGTTTCTGGATGTGTCTGTGGTTGAGAGAGAACACGATTCGAATGGCATCGGTGATGTTCCGTACGAGTTAACGCAATGGATGAACAACAACGGATTAAAGACAACAAGATACAGAAGCCCATTTAATGCACAGTGGCACAGCTCACTGTCCGACTTTGCATCCCGGAAAGGGTTGTGTAGAGGGCACGGCCATGTTGCTCCCTCTACTGCGTACGTGGTCCCGGGTAGGTCATAACGGTTGTGTATCTCAACCAAGAACCGACGAGCCGGTTGTGAATGAGATGGCAGAACAGATTTCGACTTCAATTTTGGTGTCGTGCCTAAGAGACAACTATAGACCTTCCTTAAATACTTGTGTCGGACATAGCAGGAACACTTAGTGACGTTGTGTTTGCTCATATCAGTTCCTTTATATGGACGAGGTGTTCCTATCTTCGTCCAATAATTAATCACGCATTTATCTCTGACTACGATGCCGTTTCTAGTTGATCTCATGAAGGAAGCTTCCTCCGTTTCAGTACAATCAGCTCACTGAACCCGTGAGAAATGCCGACCTTGACCTCAACGGCCGGACGCCCACCTTGATCGGATCCGTCTGCTTCGGAGATGTGTGCCGATTACACACATGACACGACGGCATGTGTCAAATCCCGGGCCAGTATCTGCCCATGGTACTAGACAAGTATTTCACCGTATTCGTAGCCGTTACAAATTTCACTTTCGTCCGGCTTGTTATCTGATTCGCACTATTTCCATCTGCGACAGCACCAGTGGTCCGTCAGTTCATCCCATGCCCCGTGGGGAGTCATCAACTATTGGCCCGCGCACGCTGTCATCTCATCATCTTTCTACTCTTACATGGAAGCGTCTGTGTTGACACACAGACGCTCCCAGTCATTCCAGAAACCCACTGATCTGATATACTCTCTGACCATCCTCCACACTAACAACCTGCCAGATATATATATGTTACGATACTAATAATAAAGCGTTTCACCCACAGCGTGGCACCGATGCTGTACATTGACGCCGGAGCACAGGGCATGGAAAATTTCTAGAAGGAATACGACGTCTGTGCGAAATGAACGCACGAGACTGAAGGAGATGGCCGAGATTATGTATATGTGAGGGTGATGCGATGATAGCAGGAATATCTGGAAGACGTGGTTTCATGTTCCAATGATTTCTGTGGGAGTCTTTGTTCGTCTATTATTATATTATCTACATCAGCGACGATATCATGATCTGCAGTATTCCGTGAGCTCATCCGATTCCTACACGAATTGCAGGATCTCGCCACCATTTCCTTGACGATCATAGAGAGATCTGATAATCTCGACGTTTCGACCTGCTTCCACGGGACTCTGTGCCGAAACGACTAAAAACCACTCCTAGCTACAAGTACCTCAACCGGATACTCGGAACGACGCATGTAGGTACGGAGCCAATATCCGGAGGCACAGCACGTGGCCGGATACCGGAATATACATGCCGCCCGCATGAACCGTCCGAGATGCAAGCAAGGACCCAGGTGAGTCAGCCCTACGCGCACTCGACATTCCCTCAGCTCAGGGGGTTAAAGCAAGCAAACAAGCAAGAAAAAACAACAGGAACGAGTGGGCGGTGCACATAAGGGGTGTGTGTGGCCGGGTCCCGGCGAGACCGTCGTTCTTGGCGACGTCGAGCTCGAGCACAACACACGTCCTTGCATTACGTATCACGCCCAACAACGTCAGAGAGTTGCGAGGGACAGTATGACGTTGCCTGTGAGGTGGACGAATACTTTCTTACGTAGACCTACTACTGCCTGTTTGGAGTTTGGTGAAGTACATGTGGCGATGACGACGATTGTTCGGTCTCGCATTTTTCCATCCAACGTCGGGCTTCGAAACGGTGAAACCCAAAATAAGGTACGCACGGACGGGTGCGAGTCGAAGTCGAGTCGAAAGAATAAAAAAGAAAAAAAAAGAAAAACTAACGATGGAAAACACGCACCGACAATATCTAAAAAGGTAACACAGATTACGAGACTAACCTCGGGACGAAAAAAAAAAGTTGACTTTCACGTGTCAATGCACGGTCAATCTCTCATTTCCTTTTCGGCGATCATATTGTCTGACAGGGCTGATAATCACCACTGCCCAGATCTTGATCCCAGAGCGACCTGCTTTAGAGGATCACCAACCTTGCCACTTGCGAACCTGTGACACCGAAAATAAATCACAAAAAGAAAAGAAAAGTCGCAACACAGAAATGCCGATGTGTGTCCAACTCCTTTTCTGCTTAAGAGAGGGCAGCGCTACCACACCTAGCGTAGGCACCGACAACTCGTAGTGTGGTGTTCGAGGGACGCGCCGACGGGGCTAAAGTCCAGTTCCCGCGGAAAGAAAGACGCTAGGTGGCGACGCTAGGCGGGATCGGGGATGGCGCCAAGGGATAGGGGTCGCACAGCTGAGGTGGATGTCGTCATGGGGCGCCGGGATCAGGTTCCCACCTGTGCTTGGTCGCCCCACCTCTCGGCGAGGGGGGGAGCACTAGTACCTCTTAGATGCATACCTAGTACATACATAACGGGCCCATGACCGACCCTGAATTAAAGACTATCATCCCGACTATTGCTTGCGATGCTCATGCTAGCCATCCCTACTAGGTCGACTTCGGAACTCTTCTCTTCTTCTTTTCTTTTCCTATGTGTCTTTTTTTCTTACTACATACCTCTCTAATATCATCTTTATCCAGTCAGGTCTTGTCTGTCGGCCCTTTCTTTGACTAACTGATTTCATCCATCGCATCACCACAATACAAGCATCATTGTTCGATCTTCGCTGGTGACGCGCCGCTTCGTCCCGTCAACCAGCGCTGGCTTGTGACAAAGAGATCCCACTACATACGTCTGAAAGAAAGTGGGCAGCCGACCGCACCAGACCCAGACCAGACCACCCACAACGAACAGGCCCGGCACTTGCAGCCATAAATTGAGACCGTTCGCAAGCCTCCTCATCACCATTCCAGCCTAGTGCCCCCCGGCTTTGACTGAAACCAGTCCCAGGTACGTTGTCTGAAACGGTCTTATCAGTTTGATCGTTGCCCGGTCTACGATACGATCCGCTACGAGAGCTTTTAGCTACCTCCCTATATATCATTCCCTCTATCAACCGTACTGACACATCGCCTTTCCAGTCAATCCATCCACGGGCTCTTCCCATCTCCCTCACCAACCCTAAACAGCCACCTACAGGAACCGCCATCTAGGTCGTGCATATCCAAGATGGGGCGATCAAGTAAGTACCTTCGCAACCGCAAGCGTCCCACCAGCCAAACTAACACCCCTTCAGACGCGGTCCTCGCGCCGCTCAGTCTCCTCTTCCTCGCAGGGTCGATCGTGCTGCTCTTCTTCGTCATCCTCTCGGGCACAACACACACCTCGCCCATCCGGCAAACCTACTTCCTCTCGGCCGACACCTCGGACATTTCCGGCGCCCGCCCCATCTCGCAATGGACCTACTTCCGCATCTGCGGCGACAACAATACGAACTGCAGCCACGCCTGGCCCGACGCCCCCATCGGCTGGGCCTGGTCCAAGAACCCCACGGGCCCCCACCTGCCCGAACACCTCATCGGCGCCTACGGCGACGGCACTACGAGCCGTCTCTACTTCTACCTCTGGCGCTTCGGCTGGGCCGTCTACCTGCTCGCGCTCCTCGCCAGCATCGCGGTCTTCTTCACGAGCTTCCTGAGTCTCTTTGGCCGCATCGGCGCCGTCGTCGCAGGCATTGCGTCCAGCGCTTCGCTCGTGCTGATTAGTATTGCCGCCGTCCTCATGACGGCGACCTTTGTGAAGATGCGCGATCAGTTCACTGCCGTGGGCCGCGAGGCGCATATTGGTATCTATGCGTTTGGGTTCACGTGGGCGGCGTGGGCGTTGCAGTTGGCGTCCACTGTGCTGTTTTTCATGAAGGCTTGTGCGAGACGCGAGAGGAGTCCGTCGGGTATGGAGATGGGGGGTCATCGTGTTAAGGAGGAGTACGTCTAGACTGATCGCTCTCGGACGTGAATGCGCCTCCTAACGAATGAAACGATACCCCCGTCTACGTAATGGAATCCCGAGAGTGGTTGCATACCGCACTCAGAATGTCAGTCAGCCTCAATGCGCAGGCCCGGCATTGGCAGCAGGATACGTTTTAGTTTCAGATCCCCCGTCACGATAAGAACGAGACAAAGACGGGTCGGATTTTCCTAGGGAAGGGTGTCCCCTTTCCCCCTCACTCGTTCACTTCTCTCACGAGAAATATACCCCAAAAACAAAAAAATAAAAATAATCATTAATGAAAAAAGTTTTCTGTCTCGGAAATAGGACGGTTCCCCTCCTCTCTCCTTTATGATGATGATGATGATGATGATGATGATGATCCAATATGTCGTGTACCTATCTGTACGTAACTTGTGTGTCTATACCTCGATCGCTAGGTACCCTACCTATGATATTACACCAACTAGGACCATGCAAGCAAAGTGAAACAAGTTGAATAATCTGAGATAAAAACGGCGATTCATGAACGTAGTAGTAAGAAAGGCCGTTATCACGAACTGCCGGTTTCATGATCTGACTCAGTCTGAAAAGCAATATAGATTGGCCCATGCATCAGAGACCAGACCAGCATCAATCACACAAGACATACACTCAATGATTGGCGCCGGTCAGATCGACATGTCTCACGGCAGAGCAGAAAAACGGACAGACGGGGAACGAAACGAGTTATCTCGATATCTATCGCCCTCTTTTTGTAACTTTGGGAAAGGAAAAAAGGGCCCCTTTTTGACGGGAACTGCTTCGTATGTACCTTCTACTCTTCTTTGCCTGTCTCCTTCTCCCCTCCCTCCATCCCTCCACTTGGCCCACTTCATCATTCTTTCTCCTCCCAATATTTACCGATAGAAACGAAAGACCATGTAGTAGTAGTAGTGTATGGATATATCTTTTTTTTGTGTCGCCATCCCCCCGTCCCAATATACAGGCCGCCAGCCATGTCGACCGCCGTCTTTTGGCACAGCTACAACTGTCGCCCGACCCTTCCCTTCTACCTTGTTGCAAGGCCCTGTATTTCCTGATTGTACAATATCTATTTCCCCCCCTAACTCCCCAAATACGTATACAGGGACGACCCCATCCAGCCGCCCAAGCCTAAGTAAGCAATTCGACTTCATCTTTCGCTTTTCTGTTCTTATCTGGCGTGCCGCGGTGGTGATGAGGAAAGAGGGCCAAAAAAATAATCGGCCTCGTCTAGGCCACGTAAATGCCGATGAATTAGAGAGTTTCGTTAAAGAATGGGGCTCGCGGGTCCGCGATCGCGTCAACAATGCTTCCTTCAGTCGAAATGGCGGATTGTAGATATGATCGACTTTTACCGTGCCGCCGAGTTGCCGACGGCATCCAACGGCGCAGCGTGAAGCGCTGGCTTTCCGGGTGCTCCGCCATATCGCCCGCTCGCTTTCTTCTCTAGAACTTCCTTGACCCATGCTGCAACCTCGGGATCTTCCGTCTGTGAGTGACTAATATCAACGTGCTCGGCTGCAGCCGCTACAGCTTCGGCACTGGTATTATCTCCCTGGCTCTCGTCCTCCTCTTCTTTGATTGTTTCAGGTTGCATTAATCCCTTGAGCCATTCGGAAGCTAACAGGGCCTGGTAATTCGGTCGTAATTTTGGCAATTTATTGAGACATCCATTGACAAAGGTACGTGCTGTTTGCGAGTAGGTGTCCGGCAGATTAGGTGGGTCGCCTTCGACGATGGCCTAGGTAGAAGACAGGTTAGTTCAATATGCTCGGTAGAACTCACAATAACAGACTAGGGAGAACCATGGCGTACACTTAGCTGACTGAAAATCGTGGAGGATACATCGGGTGGGTAGGGATACTTTCCCATGCCACACTCGATGATCGTCAGACCCAAGCTCCAGATATCACTTTGGACGCTGTATGTGCCATCCGATGCACCCGGCGCAAAAGCGCCACCGGAGATGCGTTCCGGAGCCATGTAGCTCTGGCAGCCGATGTTGGTTTTGGCGATACTCGCGACTAGGTTACCACTGACACCAAAATCACAGATCTTGACTTGGCCTCGAGTATTGATGAGAATATTCGTCGGCTTCACATCTCGATGTATGATGTTGTGCTTGTCCTTGAGCTCCTTCAAACCCATCACCGTGCTATGCGTAATCTTGCGGAGAATGTTTTCCGGTATTCCTCCAGAGTAGAGCATGTCGATCGAACCTCCATCCATATACTCGATGCACATATAAACGGCACTCTCCTGGAAAAAAGCGCCGTAGAAATCAATAACGTATGGCGACGCACACTCGTGTAAGATGACCAGCTCCTTGATAATTGTCTTTATCTTAGCCTCGTCGAGCTCGAGTCGCATCTCCTTCATCGCCATGATCTTGCCTGTATTGCTGCCGGACTTTTTGTCGTGCGCCGAATCGACCCTATCGTTCGCTGTATTATAGTTTCTAGGAAGAGTCGGCATCTTGGCGCCAGCCAAGCCTGGACCGAATCGCGGAACATTTGGTTTCGCATGCCGTACCTTGTAAACAGTGCCGTAGTTTCCCTTTCCCAACTCGTCCAGTTTCTCGACTTCGTCCAGCGATATCCGGAAGACTGAACCATCGGAGAAATCTACGCCCTTGTTCGTGATAATGGCCTTGCCCTTGAAGGTAAGGTACCCTTTCTCCGCATCGATGTACTCTTCGAACTGCTTCAACTGGGATGACATGTGGTTACCCATTCGTGGTAGCATTGGTGGGCCCATACCCGAGGAAGCGGGCGAAGCGGGTGAAGGACCATTTTTCATATCTCCAAGCTTAAGTCCAAAACGTCTCTTACCGGCTAGGCCGCCGCCAGGTGCGCCACCGCCGGGTACACCGCCGCCGGGTAGGCCATTACCGGGGAGACCATTACCGGGTAGGCCACCAGCAGGCACACCACCAGGAAGACCACCGGGCAAACCATTGCCAGGAACAGGGCCCTTATTAATGACTGGGACGGAACGTGAGAACGATGGACCACCAGGTCGTTGGAGGTTTTCAGGCATGCGCATGTGCCCATGCATTCCACCCATGCCCCCCATGCCTCCCATACCTCCCATACCACCCATTCCTCCCATGCCACCCATTCCCCTCATTCCACCCATGACGGGACCGCTTGATCCCGAATCTGGAGAACCAATATGTGAACCTAACGGAGAACTTCCTTGACGGGACAAGTGGAAGGCTCGCATCTTGGCGGTCAGATCTTCGGGTAAACGAGCACTCGAGGAGTGAGTAGCAGCACCGGGACGTCTTGCATTCGAAAGAACACCTAGATGTGTAGAAGAGGCCGTCATGGGATTGGTCGGGTTCTGAGGGTCGGATATGGAGCGAAGAGACGGAAGCCTCTTGGGCGTACTATCTAATGACAGCTCATCGGGGGTATCGAGCGGAGTGTTCGCTTCGGAGGAGTCCAGCGAAGTCAACGATGCCGGGCTTCCAACGGGCCGGTCGGAATTGTTGGGAACTAGCCCATCGGACGATTCAGGCTCGCCGCCGTACTGAGTTCGACCTACCATTGTAGGATTTTATGAAGGCCGAGGCGATGGCGAGAAAACGAGATTACCAAAGTCGTTCGCGCCAGTATCCCATAGAAAAAGGCAAGAAATTGGTACAGTACACTAATAATACAGCTTTGTTCGAAGTGGGTCGGCGAGAGTGGTGGGATTAAGAGGTATATCGGCCCAAAGGAAAAGGACGAGAGTGTTTTTTGTGTCTATTTTCGTGTCGCTGCGGGAAAAGAAAAGTCGTCGTGGTCGTTGTCGGCGTCGAGAATGTGTTTCTCCTTATTGCGTAGAAGCGAAGGAGATAGTAGCAGTAGCAGTAGCGGATGGCGTCGCCTTGGAGCCGGTAGCAGGCAGCCGGTAGTAGCAGGTAGCAGGCAGGTATTCCGTAGGTGATCCGTAGCAGATAGCAGGTGATCCGTAGTGGCAGGTAGCACGATGTGACCGCTCGGGTGCCCAATGGGTCACAGGCGATTGAAGTAGGTAAGGCGAAGCAGCCTAGCCGCGGGCTCCTCGGGCCAAATAGGTATGGTCACAGGAATCCAAGCAGACTGAACGTGGGTCGAGCTAGAGATGCAGATTCAGGGTCAGTAACCGACGTCTATATATGTGTCTAGGAGGAGACAGGCCGTACCCGCGTCCACTCGTACTTCGTAGTAGCGACAAGCCCCAACAAAACCGAATTTGAGCCTGCTGCGTTTCCGGACTAGCCTGGCAGTAATTTCGGGATTTCGACTTAGTCCTAAATGGAGCGTCCCGGCACGACTAGGTGAGGAGACTGGTATATGCAGACGGCGAGCAACGTCGGGACGGTGGTTTGGATCACGGGCAAAGAGCGAGGCAGAGGGTGAGGGGTGAGAAAATTGGAGCTTTGTGGTTCTAGTTTCGAAATCTTGATAAACGGATGGGGAACACAAAAATAAAAAGACGAAAGACGGCAGCTGCCCCGCGCGAGTGAGCTTGCTTAGTTTCACGTTTCACGTGTTATCTTTAAAATGCATGTAGGGGAGGATGTGTGTAGGTAAGTGGTGTGTACCTTCTTCAGCGAGGGTACATCCTTTTAGTGCATGAGTACCTCCCAGCTACAGGTACGCATGACCTCGGGACGACTGCCAGCGTCCCAGCGTGGCAGAGTCCATGCCTGCAAACCCGTACTTCGTACCTATATTATGGCCCTAAACGACCCATGCGGTGGGCAGGCAGGTAGCGGCGACTTCCAGGTTCCAACAGCTTATAACGGCCTCCCGACATGACGTGGAAGATGCTTACACAATTTTAATGCGTAATAAATACTTGCCCATGGCAAAGTATCAGTCCAAGTCCCAGAGCGAGCCAGACAGAATGCAGCCTGATGTCTCTTCTCTTCCTCTAGTGTGTTGCAGGCCCGGAGGTACTTGTACTCCGCGGTATGCAGTACAAGGCCTGAGGTACCGCGTGCCGGTGGGCAGTGTAGCGGACACATCCTGGCGACCTGCCTACACTACCTACACGTAACACCGCTAGCAGCACGCTAGGTAGCGTACACTAACTAATGTAGTGTAGGTAGGGAGGTGCGCTAGGTAGTTAGTTTACACTACCTTACACTACACTGCACTATCTGCCAGGCTACCTTCCACTGGAGTTACATAGCGTAGGTCGGTCCTAGGCGTTAGGGACTTAGCGGACTCCGCTGCACACAACCAGCCCCATCGACTGCAGTCGGATTAGTACGATTAGATAACGATAACGGGTCGAATCTTCGCCCGGGGAATTTCTCTTCCATTGATATGTAATGCTGCCAGCACGCTTTTGTATTCCGTAGGTAACGTAGCGTACCCAAGGCGTCTAAGAGCGGCGCCAGGAGCTGGAGACGCCAGGTACCTCCTGTGTAGTTGTTTGCCTGACTTGGTAACCTGCCAGGCACTGGCACTAGGGGCTAGGTGCGCTGGAGACCGCCCTCGGCGTGAGGTCCGCAGATATTAGGACCGGACAAATACCAGCGAGCGAGGTACCGGATACCTTCGGCAGGTACCTGACGATGCCATAGCCATGTCGTCTTGGTTGGGCTCGGTATGCATTCAATGGCGCTGTTCGGTTCTCAAGTGTTTCACAGGCGGTATGCACGTTTCTAGGTGTCGTGAAGCTGGGACGCTCGGCTAGCAACAGGACATGGCACAATATCGTGGGCAACTCTGTCGATGACGGAGCTTCGAAGCAGGTTGGTGTCGACAACGTCATGTGAAGCCATACGAGGAGAAGGCTGTGCAAGCCCTGACTGCAGTGTCTAGCGACGGTACGTCATGGCGTTTTCCAGGTTCACCAGTCTACTGCCTCAGGCTGCTCGCTTAACCAGCACTGCAGCCATTACAGGCACTTGTCGCCACTGGCTACGCTTCATTCCACTCGGTTGGGACCGAATCTACTATTACTATGACAGATCGGTTATTCCGTAAACTGGGGTTAATTTCTATAGGTGGAGTAAATCCGTCGTTGAAGGATGTTATGTACGAATATATGTTGGTATGTAGTCGTTATGTAAGTGAAGAGGGAGAGGGAGAGAGCGGTTGCATGCTTTGCAACAACTCCTCGGACACAACGTGAAATTACGTCACATGGGTTGGGGTTCTGGGAACGGCCTGTATCACCATTGATGTCTTCCCACGCCTAATCCATCCACACGGAATCGTTACGCCCAGTCGTACCTGCCTGGTAACCCTATCACCCACACCTCGACGGTGCTACCTTCCACGCCTGATGACAACCATGGCCATGGAGCAAAGAGCATGGAGCGTGGAGAATGGAGATTACGGAGTATACCACCTCCCTAAAACGTTATCTGCGCAAGGTACGACTCGAAGAGGTACCGACAGGTACCTGGACCTTTGACGGCCGCAAAGAAAAAAGAGACAAGCAATGATCAACCTCGGTTTTTCTTTACCGACGTGCATTGGTTTCTCTCTATCAGTCATAATTAGTCAGATATTAGCAGTCTGTAGTCTGTTTACTCAGTCCCAGTTACCCGCTGCCAAATTTTCAACAAGTCTCCGACTCGGTGGCGAATCGTGCTGTAGGCAGGTAGGTAGTGTACGAGCGTGGAGTATGGAGTACGGAATACGGAGTGCTAGAGCGGTAGTAACCAGTTCGCGGCAGTGCACCGCTGCTAGGTACCCACATCTAAACCAGATCGCGGCGACACAGTCCTTCCCAAGCTTCGGGCAATTGTTAGGGTCGCCGGTCATCTCTGGTAGAGCTCTAGGGAGCTTCGAGATGAAAGGAACTTTTAGATAGAAATACGGAAAAAAATTTTGCTGTTAATATATGATAGAACACGAACGATGCGTTGAAAGTGACAGGTATGTATTCTGTAGATCTGCTGAAGGGATATTCCGCAGCTATGGATTACACGCTTGCGCATACGGAGTACGGGGGACAGGGTAGGTAACTGTTGGTGTTTTCGTCAATTTTACCGACCGTCAAATTCTGATGGACCGGACCCTGCTGCCCAAATTTGAGGTGACCCTGCACAAATAGCATCGCTCTAGTGTAGGTACCTACTGTAAATTAGGGTCGTGAAAGAAAAAAAAAATAACACATGCCTCCTTAGACTCAAATCTTGCTTGCCTATTTCAGGGGTTATCTGAGAATTGCTTGCACGTTGGTAGATATCCTCACTACTAATCTGCAGTACCTTAGCTGCGGACGTTTTGCTCCGGGTCTTCTAGATCAACGGACATAAGGTGGTGGTGGTCCTGGTCTTGGTCCTTGGACAATCAATCAAATCAGCTGTGCGGCCTTACTAAACGCCCAGGGAGGCATTGGGCAGCGCAGGCACGTGCTGCTAAGTTCTGAGGGACGGAACCCGACCGGGGAACCTTTCAACTTTACACGGCATTAACGGCCCGCTGGTTACCTAACTCTAGGCCGGCGGAAGCCAACAGTTCCTACCGAAGTCGACCGAAGTCCAATCTCCTACCTCCCTACTTTTTCGGCGAAGTCAAAAGGACCGCGCCAGAGGGCACCATGTTAGTAGTCCCGTTTTTCCGTCTTTTTTTTTTCTTTCTTCTCTGCAGTAGGCCTCCCGGAACTGGCTCAGCAAGCATGGGAAGCATGGCTTCTTATTAGACAATCCGAAACTACGGATTGCATTTCGGACTTGGCGAGTGGCGGAGACGAATGAACTGTTAGGGTGGCGATCTAGTGGATCCGAATGCCAAATTTTTTTAACCACCTAGACTTTTGTTGGGCATTGGTGGGTGGAACAGCCAAACAAGTCTTGCCACGCAGAAGAGGCCAAGTAATGCCTACCTCCCTAGTAGTACGCAGTATGTACGGAGTAGGAGGGAGTCAGTTTGCTGCTCGTCAACACGAATTCATGCCCTGCTCTTTTTTTTTTCTGTCCGTCTGCCTGCCAAGGCGGAATACGTATGCCACTAGGTGCAGTCTGAGAATGTGTATTCCGTACAACTTCAAGTAAATCGTATGCACGTCCTTCGTAGTCCCCGGGGAAACAAGCCACGCTCGGATGACGTGACCGTCGCAAGAGATGGTACCATATCTGTTCCGTACGTTGCGCTCGAAATATATGTACGGCAATCCGTATTCCGCATGGAGGTAGGACAATACATACAGATGCACTGTACGTGTTGCAACTTGCGAGACAGTCCTCGCACGCAGTAATCCGTACGATATCTCGCGATAGGCCACTGCTAACCCGGTAAAGTAGCAGCACGGAATGCGTGTAGATGAACTCACGTCTTCCGTGCTCCGTAAACCCCAGACATGCCCTTACCTACAGATTACCACCACGACGTGTGGCCTATGGGGAGCCCTTATGGTATTGTCCAATCTTCACACGTCGGTGGTCTAGACCGACGACTGCTGGCGACAGTGTCGCCTAGGGACAATATCTCATCAACGTTTGCTGCCAAAAGTCTGCCCAGAGACTTGGTATTAGCGAAGTCACCAATGAAAGAGCGCCGGCAGTGCATGTGCCTGTCCGAGTAATCCCGTAGGGCGCACTCGCCTGGCCACATCATGTTGTGTATCCGTTCCTTATCAGCCGGCGCGTATGGAGTAGATAGTCGACAAAGCGGGCTCGCCACCATAACGGGGTGGCTTAGGTGATACAGCCCACTTGGCAGACGGGAACCCGCAGGCAGACCTGCATCCTTGGCCGATCAGCCGCATAAAGAGCATGGGCTGCTGGCCAATCACACACGAGTCTGTGCCTGATAAAATCCCGGTGCTCAGACACATAAGACATTGAGCTAATCGACGGGGATAGGTGCCAGATCTCTTGCGCCCCACTTGAAAGCCCATTCCCTGCGCTGCTTACGGCGTGCTGGCTTTATCAGGCCTGATTTCATTGAACTTATCTGCCTGAAATTCACCACGGAGTCCTGAGCTGCACACGGTCGCCACGACAATCATGGCGTTGAAAATTCTGCAGGCCTCAGCCCCCGAGGTTGTGTCTCGTTCGCATTTAGATAGAGATAGAGCAGCCGTCAAATCGAGAATTCTGGCTCTGTCGGAGTTTGGGAGCAGGGCAAGTCATCACGCTAGACAGGGTGTCATTAGACTTTGTGGCTAGGCCAAGACCTGCCTAGCGCCATGTAGCTATGCCGAATGTGACTTTGCCAATTGTCGGGTGGCTAGGCCGCGTAGGGTATAGTGGCTGGGCTGATGTGGGCCGCGCATTCCTAACGGACCACGGTAGGTACTTGAAACATGGTCATAATAGACTTTGGCCTGACACCTTAATCAATTAGGTTTTAACTTAACCAACGGACTGCCTACAGACAACCTGCCAGTTCACTCCTCCCCTCTTGTTGCGCTACAGCTTCACATCTTCCACTCCGTCATCGCCGATCCGACCTCCCGAGGCTGGCCTGTGCTGCTGTTTCTCATTCTCCATTCCGCACGGGCGCCGTTGCGAATGCGTCCTCGCGGAAGTCCGTTCTGTAATCCTCGTCTCCCCGACGGACCTGCTTGGGCTTTGTATTGCGTCGCTACCGGAATCCGACTACAAACGAGCTCCATTCGTGCTGAAACTCATCGACCCTCGCATTGTTCGTCTCTAACAAGCGAACCCGAAACCTGACTCAACTATCTAAGCTTCCAAGCTCAGCAATCTGCTGATATCACTCCATTGCGGCCCTCGATTTTTCGCCAACAGTACCAACACGTAGTTTCTGTCCCGACTCCCGTCGGACAGTCCATGGTATAGTTAGAAGTCCAGGTGTTGCCCACGCCCGTTTTCCCTCCAGCGAGCATCTCATGTATCTCGACGGCTTCAGTTCTTAAACCATGGAGCTTCTCAAGAGTCTGCCCTACTCTTCTCAGACCCTCGTCAGCAATGCAGGTTACGATTGGGCTCCTGAAAACGCACCGGTCTTCGATGCTGCAGGACGGTCTCACGACAGCCATCCTCCCCTCGCCAGTTTAGTACTCCTTGTATTTGAGGCCGTCTTGGAGGTAATATGTGTGAGCTTGCCTGGCTAGTAAGTATTTCCCCAGTTCGCGGTGCAAAGGCGTCCCTTCGGGCATGTAGAACTCGCCCATCCTGACCATAACTGACTACATTCTGCTGCAGTATTCTTGCTAGGAAAGGCCTCCTCAAGCCGGAACATCAGAAGTTTGCGGCGAATCTGAACATGTGGCTGTTCACGCCCTGTCTGATATTCAGCAAGCTAGCCAAGCAATTAGACCCCAGTCAGCTCCGCGACCTCGCCGTCATTCCCGCTATCTTCGTGATTCAGACCGGCGTCTCGTACGTAGCCTCTAGGTGCGTCTCGAAGCTGTTCGGGTTTGGTAAACGAGCAACCAACTTCGTCACTGCTATGAGCGTGTTCGGCAACTCTAATTCGCTTCCGATATCCATTGTCATCTCGCTTTCCCAGACTCTGAAGGTGCTATCTTGGGATCGAGTTCATAATGACCACAGTGACTTAGTCTCTGCTCGCGGTATTCTATATCTGCTGATATTCCAGCAACTCGGTCAAATCATCCGGTGGAGCTGGGGCTTCCATGTCTTGCTGGCTAAGAAGGACCAATACGAAGAATATCAGGACGAGCGAGTGGAAGAGGGCCGGTATCGAGACGACGATAGTTCCGACGAGCTTTTAATACCGGGCCTTGGCGACGAGAGCGTTGAGACCTCGGATGATGACAACGCATACATTCCAGCTGGCCGGACCCCAGTTTCTGGGACATCGAGTACATCCCTCGCGGGTTCTGTTGTTGAAGTCAGCACGCCGAAAATGGTAGCGAAAACGACTAATGATAATGTTGACGTCCACGAAACTCCTTTGATCCTGCCCGCCGACGATGCTGTAGGTAGCAACATCATGTCCTTTCCAAGCATACACGATTTAGGCGACTCGGAAACCCCCAAAGGCGTTCGGGTCTTCTTCGCTCGGTGCAAATCTTCCCTTCATGGAGCTTTTGCCCGCGCTCTGGGAAAGATTCGCCAACAATGTCTGCGTATGTATTCCAAGTTACCTCAAGGACTCAGAACGCGACTGGCGAAGACTATTAACTTCCTCGGCGACTTCATGAATCCTCCGCTATGGGCCATGTTACTCTCTATCGTCGTCGCTTCAATTCCTCGACTTCAGCAATGTTTCTTTGAGAACGGTTCCTTCGTGAAGAACAGCGTCACCCGCGCCATCACTCAAAGTGGAAGCGTGGCTGTTCCGCTCATTCTTGTTGTCCTAGGCGCCAACTTAGCAAACAACATTAAGGAGAGCGAGACCAAGGATTCGGAGGAAGCACAGATCGGCCGACGAATTCTCATTGCCTCTCTCATTAGCCGCATGTTGATTCCGACCCTCATCATGACCCCTATTCTGGCCATGGTTGTGAAGTATGCGCCCATAAGCATACTGGACGACCCCATTTTCATCATCGTCTGTTTTCTCCTTACCGGCGCACCAAGTGCCCTGCAACTAGCCCAAATCTGCCAAATCAACGAAGTCTATGAAAGCGTCATGTCCAAGGTTCTATTCCAGAGTTACGTCGTATGGTGAGTAAAGATAGTTCCACAGAAGAGTCTAACGTTCGCTAACCTTCGGCAGGATCCTTCCTTCGACGCTAGCTCTGGTGATGCTGGCACTAGAGATCCTGGAATGGGCCAAAGTTTGAGATCGACTGTCTATGATCTCCAACTGAGGAAACCCCTCATGGTACGCATGCTTGTTTTTTTTTCACGCTGTGTGTCCAATTCGGTACGGCCCTGATGAGTGTCCACGACATGGGATGGGAAGGTGATCAAAGGACACGGTTTTTCTTCATGACGGTTCAAGCAATAGGGGGTTTCCTGGCGTTAATCCGTGAAGGTTTACATGATGCTGGGACAAAATGCAGGCCTTGTAATAATAAGGTGAGAAGATGATCCATGAAGTCAAGGTCAATGGCTAGTTTCCGGCCGTGTATCAAAAGTACGCAAAAGGGTGGGAAAGGTCCAGCATGAAAGGCAAGACAAGTTAGCGTGTTCAATAATGTAGACAACAATCGTGAACAAAGACTTCTTCACTAACACTCACGTGTTGCAGTATGACTACCGAAATAGGCAGTGCCTCTACAAGAGTTGATACCATGTAGTAGTCGCGAGTTATCCCGTGCTGAAGACCCGTGCTGAAGAGGATAACCCAATGTCTGACACGGGTCGGTTTGGGTAAGCTATTTCGAATGCCCATCTTGTATGGTACGCGGTGGTGCAAGCACCATGTACGGGTGGCTCACGTACTCGTACAAGCGTCTCACTGAACTTGTCCCAGGGTTTTGGAGGCCTCCGAGCATCAAGTTGAAGGTCCGTATCCCGAACTTTTGCTTTGTACGGAATACGGATCGCATTGCACGGAAATCTCGCCTGAATCCGTAATCCGTAAAGCCGGTTTGGTTTGACGATAAGATAGAGGAACCTCCTTATCGATAATACGTAATGCGCCAGGCTCCAGTCCAGGCTGACGGTTGCTACAGGTACGGACTGTACACCGCGGTATCTGCGGATCATCGGGCAGGCACGACCGGTGCCCATTCCGTGCTTACCGTACCTATTACATACTACGAAGTACGGTCGCGGCTTACCTTTTTACTGGCACGCGTCGGGACCTAAGCTTACGGGTTGTTGATTGGAAGGCGTCACATCCCAACTTCTTCCCTACTCACCCCATTTGTCAACAAACCGACCACCTACCCAATTCTCCGTCAACCTTCGTTCAACATAGCACCTTTCCGATTCTTTACTCTAGCCTACGGCAGAGACTGTAAAAACGTCCACCGTCAATTAATGACAGAGAGTAACAGCCGCTGGTGGCGACGCTAGAAGATGGGTCAGGAATCCTCCAACATGATGCCCGAGAGCATCCGTCCCAAAACCCTGTCGGATCGCAGCATTGGCGCTGTTGCCAGACTCATCACATCTGGACGAGCCAAACGAATCCTCGTCTTGACTGGTGCCGGTATCTCTACCGCCGCAGGAAGTTTGTCTCCCTCTGCCTCTCTCATGCGTCCATCCTCGCCCAAGGGAACCATTGCTTACCGAATGACTTGCTTTAGTTCCCGATTTCCGCTCTCCCAAGACTGGCCTGTACCACAACCTTGCGCGCCTCAATCTACCGCATCCCGAGGCCGTCTTTGATATCGACTACTTTGTTGAGAACCCGCGACCCTTTTATGTCCTTGCCAAGGAACTCTACCCGGGCAAGTTCCACCCAACCATTACGCATACCTTCGTCGCCCTCCTTGCAAAAAAGAAGCTTTTGCACATGCTCTTTACCCAGAACATTGACTGTCTCGAGCGTGCTGCGGGCGTTCCATCGGATCTTATCGTCGAGGCTCACGGCAGCTTCGCGACTCAGAGCTGCATCGAATGCGGAGGGGCATATCCAGATGCCAAAATGCGCGAGTGTGTTGAGTCCGCGACCCCAGCCATCTGTGTTCAAGAAGGCTGCGGGGGACTGGTAAAGCCCGATATCACGTTCTTCGGCGAGGCACTCCCCAAGGCTTTCTTTGACAATGCGGAAAAGATCGATGACGCTGATCTTGTTATCGTCATGGGAACATCCTTGTCAGTGTATCCGTTTGCTGGACTGCCGCGCCAGGCGAAGGACGGCGTACCTCGACTACTGTTGAACATGAAGGTAGTCGGTGACTTTGGTCTCCGAGCGGATGACGTCGTTCAGCTTGGTGGATGCGACGAGGGCATTCGCAAGCTAGCCAATAGACTCGGATGGCGAGACGAACTCGAGGAGATGTGGACGGAACTCGTGGGCGAAGAAGAAGCGGAGCGACAGCGATCCCAAAAGGTGTCGGAAGCCGTGAACGAAGAGCTCGACGAATTGGCAAATAATGTTGAGCAGAGGTTGAAATTGTCCGAGGGCCACGACGACCGCAGTTCCGATCCCATTGCTAATACAAAGCTGCAGGAAGAGAAGGAGGGAGAGAGGCCGACGACACTTTCAGATGCTCATGCTACGGAGTCGGCAGATCCTTTATCTTTGGCGACTGGAAAAGATGTCCCGACCGGGGGCCCTGAAGGAAGCATCACGGCGGAGAAAACAGATGAGAAAATTTCGTCTACTGAGAAAGCTGTCTCGAATGCGGCTTTGAAGGTAGACAATGGCGAACACAACACAGACGCCGGCTCTGACCACACGCCCGTCCATGCTTCAGATGACGCTGCCACCGTCAAAGATGGAACCGAGATTGACACCGATGACAAGGAAGCTACGCCAGCGATGTAATCGAAGGGTTGCATCGTGTTTACCTCACCTGGCTAGTCAGATCTGAAGGGGATTCCCGAGAAGCGTGGTATGAGGTGTCTTGCACCATGGCTGATAACAGAAGTCAAAGACCAGATTGGCTTCTATTTGTCTATCACATTGAGCTAAGATGGCTGTCCGTAACGGTATGTCTGCAACAAACCCAAAGCCGGTTCCTCAGATGACAGGAAAGTCATTAACGCTCACCACTTCGCACAGTTATCCAGTGCCTTTTTTTAGCTCGTCTTCGTTATTCAGAATTGTGTACCTAATGAACAATTCCTCATGTTCCTAACTACCCTGAGTACAGCATGATCGAGTCCCGAGATAAGCGCGAAGCCGTTGGACTCAGAGTGCCTGCTACCCGGTAACCGGAGTCACCGTTGACAAGACGCCGGTATCACCTATGGGCCCCGTTCAGACGCGCAGACTCGATCCAGTGTGTCTCAAGAATTGATGAAATTTGCGGCAGCATCTGAGGTATGTTAACGGAAGACGAGGAAATGATATGGTAGCTACGGCGAGCTGGGCTTTAGGTATGTAGCTGCCAAATTGATAAGACGACTCTTAATGTGTTTTGCGCCGCAGCCGTTCATCCGGTGCGGCTGATGGGCAGTCCTCCAGCTGTCTCGCCGAGGTCTTGCCTTGTGCAATTGATGGAATATTCGATTGAGGGAAACTAACTGCTCCCGCGGATATCAGCGACTATATCTCGGCTGCACATGACGGCCATTATACGAGTGCACACAATTTACTATTATAATTAGCAAGTCGAACGTGACCAGAAGAAAAGGTATGAGATGGCACGTAACGACGGCCTAGCACGGCATATGTAGTGCGCGGGTAATTACCTGGTTCATGAGTATGCACACTAGTACGCACTAGAAGGCCCACATGGAAGGCATCCTCATTCGCTACGATGCTGTGGTCAGATATTTGCATGTGGTTTTCGTGATTGTTGTCGATAGCTAGGTATTAATGGGGTCGGCCACTATCAGCGTATGCAATTTACGGATTAGAGGCAACGATGTGCAGGCCGGGATATTGCTTTACCTCGCGATATCTGCAAAGGAGAGACTATCTCATGTAAGTAAGAGGTGTAGGACGGCGTGTTATGGAATAGTCGTCGATGCGATGCGGTGTGTCTATGTACGTACGAAGGGGTACGTCGTTAGTGAGGTTCTGGGCGACAAGCTAGAGTCATCCATCCCGTGGATTATGGACGGTGGGCCGTAGAAGGTGGATGCCATGGGGATGGGGGATGGTGGGCCGTGGATGCCCTGGACCGTTCACCGTGGAGCGTGGAGCGTACCTGCCCTCGTACGGATTACATCGAGCAACAACGAGCTGCGACGGGGCAGCTACGGATCACTCGTACCTGCCTAGTCACGTAGGTGACCTAGCGAGACGGCCCGCGGTCTCCTAGAGGGCCGGTCTCGTAGGCAAAGTACGGATTACACTACATATAAAATTGTATCCCGTAGTGTAAATAAATACAATGTACCTTGCATAGCAGGCCAGCCAAGGTTTCCCCTGATTCTGTATTCCGTAAACGGTTCCTGGCCCATTAGCTCTATGGGGCTAGTGGTAGCCCAATTTCCTGCCCTGATCTTGGGCCATTGCCGTCCAGGTACCGGCCAGGTACTATATGCCCTCGAACATCGTGTAGATCATCTCGAACCCTTATTACCGTCTCTTCCTCTTCCCTTTTTATCATCGTCGTGATGATCGACAGACAGCTTCGACAGCATCCTTCAACCCGTTTGCGCTTTCTTTCTTTCACTTTCACACGAGAGACCGTACACGTCTTTTAATCAAGGGCCCTTTTCTTCACCCTGCCATTTGGTCACGGATTTTATATTTATATATATATATATATACACACATACATCAACCCCCCTCCCATTCGTTTAAGTCGGATTCAGATATCCAAAGATCCCTAACGACCTGACTTGTCTGACTATCGAGAGTTACGATAGAGTCGTCGAACAGGTTGCCCCCCTTCGAACCAACCACGGCTTTGGACGAACGCAGAAGCGCAACCCACACTACCAACGGAACACTATCTTTAAGCATCTCCGAACGGGGCCTCGTCTTGCAAGCTGCTGCAAGCTGCAAGCTGACCCAGATAACCTTCTATATATAAATCTAATTCAAATAAAACGGTTCCCGCGCGGATCTCGATAGGTTATGTGTTTGGTGGTTTAGGGACTCGGCCACTAGTACTTCTTTCACACTCTTTATCCATAATAATAGGCCGTTTCTTTTTCATCCTGGACGCTTTACTTCTTCCCACTGCCGATCGAGAGGAGACGGGGCCGGCTGAGAAGCACGCTCCCAGGGGGGACGTATCGGGTCTTTGGGGGGGACTGATTCTATCCATGACTATTATTCAACATCTTCCTTTCAGTATACAGACATAATGGTGTCATTCTTTGGATTAAAGCTTGGGGGCGAGAAAAAGAAGTAAGTCAAGAAACGAGAAGGAGGCGTCGTCGTCGTTGTTGTTTGTTGTCGTCGTTTTGTGAGTCAAGTTAACTCAACTAACAGACCTAGGAAACTCACGAAGGACCTCAAGATCTCTGTACCGCCGCCACCCCAGGATCTAGGCGAGGCCAATGCCGGCAACGGTGATTTCCCTGAATCCAACAGTGGGCCGAGTTCCCATGAGACCGGCGTCCCTTCGTTATCACGGCAGGAGATCGTGGAATCCCCCGTGTCATCATCCAGAAAGAACAGTCCCAAGGAGCTGCAGATAGCCCCTGTTTCTGCGAACAAACTCGGCTCGAGCATGATCGATCTTTCGAAACCATCCTCGGGTCTACGGCACCACGCATCTAATCCCGGCTTCGGCACGCGATGGCACACCGGCTCGTTGCGCAGTCCCGGATTCGCCGCTTCTGGCTACCCCCAGACGGCCCGACCCAGCACGTCCGACGGCGAAAGGAAGATCCGGCCTGGCAAGCTCGATATGCAATTCCCTCGCGAGGCGACCATCGAAGAGTTCAGAAGTCCCTTGAGTCCGCCGGCCACCGCCCGAAATGAAGACCAACTTGGCACGCCGTTCGGTGAAATCCCCAAGTCACCGCTGGGACAATACGAGCTGAAACTGGATCTGCCAAGCGATGTGTCTACATTCACAGATTTCGGAGCTTTCAAGCCGTCTGATGCTCCTGCTCCGCTTCGCATCCGGAAGCAAGCTTCTACTCGTGTCTCACGGGTAGCTTCTAGACGGTACAAGCCCTCTCAGAAATCACCAACTCCTCCTCACTCTGGCGAGGATCGGGAGATTCTAGAAACCACAATCCTGGAGGGACGGCCGCCCAAGCCTCATGCTCAGGGTAGTTTTCCCGCCGCGTTTCAAGAACTAGAGAACGCCATCTCAAATCTTGGGCCCTCGACTCTGCCCTCACGATCCTGCAGTCTCCCCGCCAGCCAACGGAAACTGTACACCGTTCCCCGGTCCCTCTCGCGGGCGACAAGAAAGGGCAGTGCCCGGCCCATCATCCAAAACGTCTGTGCCAAGCGCGACACCCTCACCATCAACACGCAGCGCCGCCGCAGTCTGCAAATGAAGATCGAGGCCGCCGAAAACGCCAGCCTGCCCTCACCGGCCATAACAGAACGGACCAAGACCACCGGCAGCGGCCGCACCTTCGAGCGTCCCCCGCCCCTCAACCTAAGCCTGAGCTCAAATCTCAGCGGCCCCGAGCGCGATGGGCCCCGCAGCGCGCCCTTCCTGCTGAACCCGCCCCGCCTCTTCGCCTCAGCAAGCCTCATGAAGTCGCCCCTCGAAATCGTCGGTTCGCAAGACTACGCCAAGAACTCCTTCTTCAACGAAGACGACGAGCTCTGCTCGAACCTGGACTCACCGACCCGCTCGTCGATCTACACGGACGACGAAGACGAGGACGAAGATGAACACGACGACGACGACCACAGCATGATCGACCGCCCCTTATCCCCCGAGTCCACGAGCCCCGTCATCCCGCTCACAGGACCCCTCGCAAGCCCTTGCTTCCCGCCCCTCTCCCAGTCCCCCCAGGGCTACTTCCCCGCCCTCGACGAGCTCCCGCCCGCCGCTATCCCCCCCATCCCGCCACGCTCGCACCGTCGGGGTCCCCCCTCGCCCTTCGTGGCGACCTTCGGCGCGGACGCGCTCATGCCTGTTTCGCCTGGTCCGACGGCGCCGTTACGGCCCTTCGGTCCGCAGCGCGCGGCGACGACGACGGGCGCGAGTTTGACGGCCGGATGGAAGAGGCCGCAGACGGCGGCTGCGACGTCAGCATCGGAGAGTAATGGGAGTGTGCAGGATGGTGGACTGAAGCCGCCGCCGATGCCGTTGCGGACGCGGACGGAGTTTAAGAGGCCGGCGTCGCGGGTGCGGTAAATAAATAGAATCGAAGCAAATATAAAGGGTTAAATAAAAGGGTTGGGTGGGCGGTTGGTTTGGTTGGGGTGGTTTGGGACTTGGTATTCTTGTGGTATTCTTGGTATTCTTGGTATCTTGGGTTCGTTTCTGGGGACAAGAGTAGAAAGGAAAGATTCGTGATTTCTTTCTTTTAATTCGTCTACTCTAAAAACCCACTCACTTTTATATTTGGTACTTTTGGTTACTTTCTTGAAGCTTTTCTTTCTGTTTGTAGATTTGAGATTTTGGAGTTTAGACCGTAGAGGATACCATTTGAAATTGTATAATGTTTCAGACAACAGCTTTGATGGAGGAGTGCGTGTCGTCGTGCTTTATGTGTTGTGTGTGTGAATGGTATAAGGGCGAGGTGAGGGTTGAGGTGCGTGAGGGAGGGTGAATGGGAGGGTAAGGATGAGGAGGTGAAGGTGAAGATGTAGAGTATACTTGATAGAACGTGCTGGAGGGCTGTGAAGTAATTGAAACCCATATGGATTTGATATCCAAATAACCTTTGATGATGTTGTGTTGTTGTGTTGTGTACTAGGTTGGTCAGGGGTTTCTTGCTTGATCCTCTCAAAGTATGTTGACAACCAACGTGACCGGTTCTACACAACCTCACAAAGGGTTATGTCACACAATACGGCATGAAACCACGAGGTAATCATCAAGTAAGAGGTGACAATAAGTCCGTTGATTCATGATAGAAATTTCACGACATGGATTGGGAAGTAGAGGGATTTCAGTTTCTGATATTTCGTTTAGGTCGGATATATCCAACCTGTTTGTTCATCGATTCATTATATACATAGAGTTGGGTATATAGAGGAGTTGGTATAGAGATATATATGGATCGTCTTCATCCCCGTGAAGACAGCTGATGTTTATGTTCGTAGATATGTAGGCCGATCATAACTTAAGGGGCAATCAGACAGCCTGTCCTGCCTTCGCCGCCTCCTCAGCCTCATACGCCCTTCTCCTTGCCGCATTAATAGCCTTCAGCTTCGCCGTACCGAAACCGGCAATACCATCCTCCTGAGCATCACCGAGCCAGGGCTTCTTCGAGTCACCGAGCAAGCTGCCAGAAAGGAAGTAGATGAGCTGACCAATGATGATGAGGACGAAGGCAACGGGGTAGAGGAAGTGGACTTTGTTGCCGAAGACCTGGATACCGATAATCGTACCCCAGAAGTTCATCGTGAGCAGGGAGATGTTGAAGAATGCAGCCGAGGCAATACGCAGGATGAAGGGGACGATGGAGTAGAAGAGCGTCAGGGCAAGCGTGTAGCCGATGATGTAGCCGATCACGGCACCGTCGAAGTGTGCGGTCTTAAGACTGTGGCGGTCAAAGATGGCGGCCTGCGTGCCGTTGATGAAGATACCGAAGAAACCGAGGAAACCGAGGACTTCGTAGGCGGGACGCTTACTGACGAGGAATTCCTCAAAGGTATTGGTGAGACCGTAGATGGTGGCGCCAAGCAGGGCAAACAAGTCGCCCTTTAGCAGATTGACACCGGGACCGCCGTTCGTGCCCTGGATGTGGTCACTTGCAAGGAGAACGCCCATACCTCCGACGCAGACGAGGATACCGACGATCTGGAAGGGCTTGTAGCGCACGTGGAGCAGGATGAACGAGATGGCGACGACGATGACGATGGCCCAGAAGTTGATGAGTTGCGCAGAGAGAATATTGGTGTACTCGTAGGCGAGCACGGTGAAGTAGTTACCCTCGACATCCAGGAAACTGAGAATAAAGTACTTCCATCCGTCACGTAGTATAATGCTGCCCATCTTCCGGAATCCATATTGGTACAGCGTGTACGTGAAGTAGATGAGCGTCAGCAGCACGTAGTTGAAGAATGTCTGGAAAGCCGGAATCGATGTGTCGTGCTCGACCAGCAGTGACGAGAACGTGTTGGTCGACGTGTTGGCCAGAGCCAGCACTTGTCCGATGATGAGCACGAACCAGAAGTCTCGTGTCGTGAGGTAGGCATACCAGCGCGGCTTGCCGCCCTCCAGGGACGCCAGAGCCTGGGTCACGGCCTCGTTCTCGGCCTCGGGGTTTGTTGTCGTGCCATAATGACGGTCGACGCTGTTGCTGCTGCTATCGTTTGGCGCGGCCATGATCTCAGTCACGTTTCCCAGTGACTTGGACTTGTTGGCCTCGTGAGTTTGGTCCGCCATCTTTGTATTCTCGGACAGCTGAACTGCTCCCGCTAACTCCTAAAGATCCTGGAGAATAAACGAGATCCCTTCACGTGAATAGATGTTTATCTATTCGGTAATCCACTCGTCGATTTGATATCCCTCGAGATGGCTTCCAGGTGTGAGTCAGCTTCACAACAGACCCGTCAGATCATGCAACGATGAGCTGATATCCAAGTTGCCGAGGTTACCAGCAGCAAAGTCTTTCGCGTTTACAGCCTAATAGCCCTTCCAGCAAAGCGCAAAGACTTTCGAAGTCGCTCGGCTGGTGAGAAGGTATCTACGATGCTACCGTGAAAGGTGAGGCGTGCAAAGTAAGCAGCCTCAATAGCTCGTACAGTCAAACCCCGCCATAAGCATGGTTTTTATAAGCATAAACCCCGCAGTAAGCATGGAGATGTGGTGAAACGA
>JAJFDJ010000201.1:0-27964 GCA_028637755.1 Xylariaceae sp. X170 | reverse complement strand
TCAGGCTTGTCGGCAGTCGGTCGGTCATTGGTGAATGTGGGAGGGTCGGCTGCCTTGGCACTTCGCTTGGGAGCAGGGACAGGCACGGGTTTTGGATCAGTAGCGAACTGGGGCGGCGGGATGTCGAACGTCACTCGGGGACCGGGCAGGCTGGACGAGGAGACAGAAGAGGCAGGTGACTGCTGGACTTCCTTGGGAAGGGCAGGAGCAGTCTCGGTGTTGGCAATGGTCTGTTGGCGAGTCAGGCGAAGGACGTCCTCTTCCAAGTCACGTTTCTCGTCAGTGAGAGCGTCGAAAGCTTCCTCAAGGTGCTGGAGCTCTTCGACCTTGGCGGACTGTTCGGCGAGCTGTTTGGTGAGGTCTTCCGCGTCTTTGCCGAACTTGTGGACCCAGGTGATGAAGGTGTCAGCGTTCTCTGTAGCTTGAGTGAGAAGGGTGTTGACATCCAGAAGGACTGCGTGAGCAGCAGCAACTGAGAGCTCTCGGGTGCGGAATTCTTCAAACATGGCGTCGGGGTTCTTTTTGGCGAGTTCCAAGAACTGTTCACGGGTAATGCTAGTGCCTTTCTTGAAATCAGGGAAGGCGGCGGCACCCTTGTTGGTGCGAGGGGAAAAGGGAAGAACGAGGTTCTTGTTCTCGTCAAGGTAGAGAAGGTGTCGACGCTTCAGGCGAGTAAAGACTTCATCCTGGAGCTGAACCTTGTCGAGAATAGCTTCTCCCTTCTGGTAGTCCGCGGGAGCGACATAGGCGAGAAAATACTGGTAGTCCAGGGCTTCCGGGACTTCTGCGGATTCGTCCTTTGGAATGGGAGAGGACTTATCCTGAACGACGTTTCAGTGGGAGTCGTGTGCTTTCTGGTAGACCTCTGTCTCGTCGCGGGTCTGTTCATCATCATAGTACATGTAAGAGGGATACTCGCCTGGCATGGCGGGATCCTGCGAAGTCGAAGCTGCCATGATGTCTGAGCGGGGAAATGGGGCAGAGAATGGGCAGGGAAGGTGTCACTTGACGGTAACGTAGAAGTGCTGCAGACAACAATGGGAGCTGGTTTCCGAATCTAGGAGAGTAGAGATGTGTAGGAGTATGGTTTCCGAATCTGTGTGTGTGGTGGCCGCTAAGGCAGGTTTTCCGAATCTGTGTAATGTAATGTAGGGTTCCGAGTCTGTAAACTGAGTTCTGAGGGTTCCAGGAAAGTTAAAGTCTTTCTAGACTGTAAAGAAGAGAGGAGCTAGTTTATTGTGATGGAGAAGAACACCAGAGAGTGATACAAACATCAACTTTATGGTATATTCTGGATAGAATAAACTAGCTAAAGAAAGAAAAGGAAAAGAAAGAAAGAAGAGAAGAGCAGGAGAGAACCGCCGGTTAAATACACAAGGTGGGAACGCCAGAGTATCCCAGAAACGCCCAGCCGGTTCCGCCTGCTTCCACCCGATTCCATCGGCATTTGTCAGCTTGGTAAGCATTGGTCAGCATTTCTAAGCAGCGGCCGGATTCCGCGAAGTTCCAGCGGCTTTCAGCGGCTTCTGTCGGCTTCCACAAGTGTCCGGTACCTTCCGGAGCCTTCCACAACCTTCCAGCACATTCTACCAACTTCCGGCACCTGCCATCGCGGTACGTACTCACGACCACATCCCAAGACGTGGACGGGACAACACGGTAAACGAATGGGTCCGTGCACTTGTCCCGTCACAACGTCTCAAACTCTATGTGAGCGTTTCAATAGCAAGCCGCTTATTAACAGAGCGCTCAGTGTGATGGCCCTGCATTTGATCGTCATGGATGGTTCGAAATGACCCTTACGATACGATCTCGAGCGCTCCGAAAGATGGCTAGAACACATACTGCTCGTTTCTGTGTAACAAGAAATTTCTGGTTAAAGTGTATTGACCTCTCGCCAAAGTTTAAACGCGCCCCCACCTAGCAGTTAGTATGCCTACCAAATATTGAATTGCACAACAGACAAGGCATAGACCCCCAAACAGTACAAACACTGGAGTAGTAAATATGCGATTACTTTACAACGTGCGGTAAATATTCTGTCCCTGGTTTTAAAGCAGCTAAGAAATGGCGGGTTTGGTCCTAATGGAGCATCCTACGCGTTGCTCCTTTGACATGTGAAATTTCGTCTTTCGCTCCGGCCGAGATCGGGGTGATTGTTTGGACCCGACGGACGAAGCACTTAAAGAGGCAGCTCGCAACCTGCAGACTACAGACCTTCGTGACTCCGCTATCTTGAATTCCAACCACTCTCCAACGAGACAGTAACCAAAGCCAAACCAGTCTCACCGACCTGATTGATTGCGCAGTCGATTGATAGCAGACTTCCTATTTCGACTGGATGGTACCCCCATATAGGAGCCGAGAAGGCATAGATTATCGGCAGTAGTCGGAGACAAGCGGACCATACTTATCTCGTCCCCGGGATGCGGCCGGCGCGCCTATATGCCTGGTTATGAGGGTGCTAACACAATCCACAGACTTCAACAGCGGGATCGGAGAAACGATACGCGAAGCCACGGCGAAGAAGCGAAATGGAGGATGGAACCCAAGCAGGAAGTCAGTGCTGCGCAGTATAATAGCGAAAGGTGGCATGATCGGACGATATGTTGAATTCGGCAGTCCGGTCGATTTCTTTCCTACTCGAACTCCAATGCGGGCGGTTGCGATTGTGAGAACTGCAATGTTGTGCGATCGCACGCAGGTAGGACACACAGTCGAAGTCCTTCTCTTGGAGAACCGGTCGCATCAATCATCTCTCAGAGGATCATCGTGGCATGTTTACGCCGATCCCACAATCGCAAACGTGCTACTGCTGGACTGGAAAAAGAGGTAACGACGGCCTCCTACAACTGCGTGAACAGCGCAGTTTGTATCTTTCCATAAAGGGCCCAGACTGCCTCTCAAGAAGCGAGGTTACAATCGTATTCCTACCTCAAAGTCCAAAGCAGGGTCGAACCAAGGAATTGAAGGCGCCATGAAAATCGATATGCTCGGCTATCGCATTGTCGGACTACGGATAGACAGCGATCAGCAAAGCCAGGGACCCGATATATCTGCCACACATGACTTTGTCGTCGCCTGCAGACGACGTCGCGTAACCTGACGGAGTTAGCGAGGTTGATCAATGGCAGTCTGTGTACGATACCTTTCGTGTACAAAGTCGGTACTCGTCCCTGGCGCACAGATGGCTCCCTCACAACTCATGGGGAAGATCGCCTCCCGCATTCGTGATTCACATGCCGGCCCAGAAAGCCGTGCCTTCGTCGGGACCATTCCGCGCAGGGTCTAGTCCAGGACGGGCGCTAATCCCCACCGAAGTCGGGGACCAACTGAGTACGGTTACGGCGTGCTCTAGTGCCGTCGGCATCTTCCGCTCTTCTATGGATCCCCCCGATGGATCCCCCCGGTGGGCCCGCTCAGCTGAACGTTTCAGCCGAGGGCTGGTCGACGATCGCGACGGAATCGGCAGACATGGGCCATTTAGGCATCCCGTTCAGGACGAGGTAGCATTCCGTGACTTTTAAGCTTAGTACTAGCAGGACCTAGTCTATCTGCGCCGACGGGGGTTGGGTGTGTTGCACCACGTCACAGGAACTCGGAGGTGATGCGACGCCAGGTATACTGATAGCAAGATAGACACGGTATGTAGATAGACAGATAGGCCGGACTATACTGGATCCTCGTCGTGAGTATACAATCTCAAAGTAGTATTCTGGGTGAACTACCTTCCTTCATAGTAGATCGTCCGATAGGACATAGATAGTGAAACTCGCAGACAACTCCATGTGTGTACGGATAGACGCCAGGGTTCATCTGGTGTACTATTACGAACATAATCGGCAGTTTCTTCTTCGATGAGGGCGTGGTTCGTATTATCCAACACCCCCACGTCCCAGTGTCAAGAATTGGTACGGCATCGAGTCCCTCACACAGCCGATCCCGATCTTACATTGTGACCTGCAACACGGAGAAATAACAGCATGATTGGGCGGTACGGCGACGCCATCACCGAGCTTGCTATCCATGGTAGAGCGTCGCCGTCGTGTCACGGGTCACCGGAATCAATAGTTCGCTTCATTCGGTGGCTGCTGTGACGTGATATTGTAACTCCAAGGGGATGGCGCCTCCTTGGCTCGGTCCAATTCGGCAACGCGACAATCATTTCCCCTAACGCCACATAATCAAGCTGTCCGCCATCTCAGTATGCTGTATCGTATGATGAGGTGATCAATCGGTTGTTTGCTATTGTTGAATGCGTTGGAATCAAAGCAATCATTGTTGACAGTTGAACTAGCGGGCAACAGGAGTATCGTGTCACTTGTCGTGGTCAAAAGAGAGATATATGAATCGTGGTATATTGGGAGTTTCGTGGAAAACTTCGTATTTACACCTCTAACTATGAGTGCCGGTCAGATAGAATGACTACCTCGACACGCAGTTGCAAAAAAGACATACATAAACATACTGAAAAGGGGAATCATCATCATGTGTCAATCAAAATATATACAACAGAATAGTGCCCACCAAATATAACGGCATTCAAAGAACCAACTCAGGGGCTAGACTCATTCGTGGTGAGGCTTTCCGGGTTTGCCAGGCTTCCCGGGCTTTCCGGGCTTATCATTCTGGCAGCTGGAACCCGATTCACTTTCCTTCGCCGTTGCCAAAATATCCTCCGTAGCCTTCTGCGAGAGCATCATAATAGGGAGAGCAGGGAAGATACCGGGAATGGCCGGGAAGGCCGAGGCATCAACGACACGGAGATTCTGAGTACCACGGACACGGAACTTGGAGTCGAGGACAGCCATCGGGTCGTCGTCCGCACCAATCTTGTTGGTGCAAGAGGCGTGGTGGCCCCAAGCCTCCTCCGTAATCCAGTCCTTGAGCAGCTCATCCGAATCCGAGACCTCCTTGGGCGGCCAGAAGATGGAGGCAGCACCGTCGATGGCGGGGATGTTCTCGAAGAAGCTGATGGCCATGCGCATGCCCTCCATCATAGCCCCAACATCCTTATCGGCAGCCTCCTTTGTCTGGCCTTCGTAGGCGTTGTGGAAGGTGATGAGAGGCGTGTCGCGGGGATTCGCGCTCGCGAGCTTGACCGTACCGGCAGTATTTGTAGTGTGCGCCTTGAGGACCAGCCAAGACCACCAGTTCTTGTTTGTCGGCGTAGCAGCATTCGACGAGTAACCGGGGTAGAAACCGTTGAAGAGAGCCGGGAAGCCACCGATCCAGAGATCGTGCTCGCCGTCTTCAGAGAACGAGGAGGTGAAGAAGGAACCCATGACAACACCGTTCGACGCATACGTACCCTTTTCGGCACCTGTGTTGTTAGGGTTGACGTACTGGGCCCAGCACGGGTCACCGTCAGCAGCAAGGTAGTAGCAGTCGAGGATGCGCGTGAAGTTGGTCGGGAAGTCGGCATTGACACTGGTCTCCAGACGATCGTGGAGGTTCTCACCAACACCGGGAAGATTCACGACGACGGGGATGTCGAACTTCTTGAGCTCCTCCTTGGGACCAACACCGGAAAGCTTCAGAAGCTGGGGTGAGTTGAATGCGCCACCGGCAACGATGACTTCCCGCGTGGCCTTGACGGAGCCCGGCTCACCACTGTTCTGAGTCGCATTGGCACGGGGATCGGCGCGGTACAGGGACTGGCCGAAGAGGTAGTCAACACCAACAGCCTTGGGCTTGTCGTCCGTGGTATCGAAAACAACCTTGGTAGCCAAGGTGTTGAGGGCGACGTCAAGCTTGTACTTCCGAGAGCCATCGGGGTTCTTAGCAGTGGCAGTGTTGTATACAAAGTCACGCGGGCTAGAGCGGCGGTAGTCGGTGTTGCTCATGTGCTGGGGCAGACGCGCAAAGGCTCGCTTGGTGTCTCGGTCGGGGTGGTCGTTGTTGATGTCCCAGACCAGCATCTCCGCCATGGCATCGGTGATGGTGGAAGTCATGTTGAGAGGAAGAAGACCGGTCTCATAGTCGATGCTGTTCGCCTTGGCAAAAGAGACGGCATCTTCCACTGCTGCGACGACCTTGGTGTTGTCTACGCCGAAGGCCTTGGCAGCACCGGCGAAGACGCTTACCAGCTTGAGATCCTGGGCTGCTAGGGCAGGAGGGTTGATGTTGATGTCGATGTAGCCGTCGGTTCCATGTACACTGGTGTCACCCTCAGGGAGAGGATAGCCGACCTTCTCAACTTGCGTCAAGTACTTCCGCATGGCCGTGTTATCCCAGCTCTCGTCGCCTGTGATGTTCTTGATGTTATCCCAATCATTCTTACTCGCCAGCAGTGCAACGAGGGCATTGTGCTCTGTGCAGCCACCCAGTCCACCATATCGCGGGTAAAAGTTGCCCAAGACGGTCGAGCCCTCGGGCGGGTGCTGACCGCTGTAGTACTTGTCGTCCGGCGTCAACCATGTGAGCTTGCGGTCCTTCAGCTCCATCGTCTTATTTTCATAGTGGTGAGTAAAGAAACCCCAGCTGACTTCATTTCTCTCCGATGACGGGTTGGCGAGAGCAGGCGACTCAACCTCTCGGAGATGACCATAGTCGCCTCCCGCATCGATCAACAAGACGCTGTAACCGGCGATGGCCAGGTTGGCCGCAAGGGGAGAGCCACCCGGTCCGGACCCGACGATAACGTACTCATATTCATCTAGAGCTGGCTTGGCGATTGGCAACAGCGCCGTACTTGTCTGTGGATAATGGTTTTGGGGCTGAATCCTGTCAATCAAGACATCAATGCCGTCTAAGCCATCGCTGTGGGTTGGATGTCAACATGTTGATCTTGGTCTCGACAAGGAAGAGTGAGTGTGAAGAGTCTTACCCAGCCAAGGCAGCAGGCGCGAGGGCGCTGAGAAGCGCGAGGTATGAAAATGACTTCATACTCGAACTATTCTTGATAGGAAGTGAAGGCCAGTAATAAGTAGTGCGAGTGTGTCCGAGCCAGCGCCACACGAAGAGAATAACAATGATAGAATAGTACCACTACTCTGCTCTGGAGAGAAGGTGAGAGATGCGATGAGAGCAGAGGAAGTTGGAATGCTAATGAGCATGACCCGAGATCAACAGTCCTGAGGAGCAGGTCGCACCCGCCTCTTATATAGAAAGGTAACCGTGTCGGGGAAGCATCAAGGTAGGACGTGTGCCGGGGATGTGAGTGACGACGAACCGACGCGTATGAGAGTGTCTATTTTCGGTCGAGCAGTCATCTCATGGGTATCCGCAACCACGCAGAACACTACACTAACCACATCGACCCTGTCCTAGAAGCTGAGGGGCGCCGATGGGGCGCTGATGGGCTTCTTCACGCCACCAGCGAAATGGAGCGGTCCGTAGTGCAGATCGACGAGGGCAACTCGGCAAGGGTGCCAAGCCGTGGACGCAGTGCGCAGTACATACGATAGTGACTCGACTATGCCTCCTAGGGCTGGCCGGCCTACGACATCGAACATGTCATTTGCTAGTCAGTGACTTCTCAGAACCGTGGGTCTGAGTTGCAAGGACTGTAGGGCGAAGAGGGAAAAAGTGGTGAAGAGCTCCCCTGCCGTGTGTCTCTGAAACGTTGCCGCTTGTCTAGCGTGATAGTAAACAGACATCGCGGTCAGGCCAGAGAAGAGGAGAGGAACATGGAATGACTTGCAAGGTACTCCCGACACACCGTCAATGGTTGATGGGTAGGGTAGCGGACCGACGGTGGAGCCCATCCCGTCGAAGAGATGACATGGATGGCAAACATGTGATGCTAGCTAATCTCGTTCAGCCCCTCCGAAGCCAATGGCGAACCCGATTTGGTTTCGTGAGGTTCTCCCGGCCGTCTTGTGGCGGCGGAGTGTAGAACGACGACCTGTACTCACGTTACATGCAGAACCGAGTACCGAATACTCGACGAGACACGACATAAGCAGTGGTAGCCAAGTATAGGGTCCTCCGAGAACTGTCTTTGAAGGTCGTGGTCTCTCATATCTACCTGTAATTGTACGAGTAGCTGCTGACAGGCGTGAATGGTTCCTGCAGGAAAAACGTGTGCATCCCGACCCTTGACCAAACTTCACAATATGTACGGACTCTGTGCATATATTTACATACATCGTAGATGAGAAGCACTGTGTTTATGCAGAATAGATTGTGTACGAATATCGAACGAAGAAAAGAGTGACAGCTGTAATACGTACAAGGGAGTGTGCATCTTCGTACAGATATGCAATGATCGGACTCCAGCCTATGACAGGGCAAAAGAGTCCAGATGAAGAAAGGGGCAGTGGAGCCATCTCGACGAGATTCGATGATCGGCCTATCTCTCTCACTTCCTAACTTGACGTGATATCGATGTGACGAAAGCTGTATACCTTATCAGAACATCCATATCTGCCGGATCGTAGTTACATATGTCAAGTCAATACTAGCCAAGCTGGTAAGGTGTTACCGAGAGGCCTCTCCGACGATAGTTGTTGAAACTCCAATGCGTATCAGTACAGCGTACTTGTAGCAGGTTAGGCAGTTTAACGAATGTTTGTGTATTCGATGTGTCTACTCCGTACGCAGGGTTCTTGACATGTGCCAGTAGTGCAGGGAGGCAGGGTTGCCGTGCAGTTAGTCTGACTTAATGACGAGCTGAGCTCTTGCACATCCTTACCTACTCGTACGTACAGGGTTAGCATCTTCGATGAGTGCAGTTCTCTTGTCTACTCGAATGAAATGCTGGTAAAGGTGATGTAGGAACTCCGTACGCCGGGATAGTCTCGTCAGCTCTGCCGTAGCGTTCCTCTCTAATGCAAGCTACTTCAACAATACGGATGACTTACTCGTTCGTCTGGACGATGACAGCAACTCGAATCAACTCGAATCTGAAGTCCAAACAAGGTTTGCTTGAGGACTCCGGCTTATTGACCTATATTAAGGTCCTAGTTATTAAGAGTAGTTGCAGCTGTGCGGGTCACGCACCACTCTGCTGATCCTCTTTGCTGATCGTCTCGCTAAGATGGAGCACTTCCAGGGACCATGATTCGCACTGCCGGTCCTCCGCAGCTTGCACTAATGTACGAATAAGTGACGGTGACCACGCTTAAACCTGGGGGACTTCTCTAGTGCATAACCTATCTACATAGCATCATTGGCGACTGGATGCTACGATACCTACCGACGAGTACTCGTACATATTCAGATCCGCAAGATTCCATTTTTCCGAGACAGACCCCGGCCAAATCCGTGTGGCGTCTAGAAGTCACTTATTTTCCAGATATGAGTTGGCCGTCAGCTCTAGCAAGTGTCTTCAGCAGTCAATTGATTCAGCCTCCCAAAATAGAGCAAGGAAAGCAGAGAGAGCGAGTCGAGAGATGAAGTAAAGGGATACAGCAACACGACTCGATAACAACAACGTCCGAAATCACAATCATGATGTTACAATCATCACACAGTCGTATCGTGATTCTACTTATCTACCGACTCACCTACTACTACTTACTCCATACTGGGGCGGTAAGAGTATGCGATGCGATACAGAGACGTATCACCACAGCTCATTAATCTCTGTAACGACGCCGTCGTCATGCAGACCCGCATGAACAGAAGTCAAGCATAAACTGACTTGCTTTAAAGATGCATTTGACATATTATGCATATTTATCATGCATACGTCTCGATACAACACGACTTTGTATTCCCCCGATGGAGCTTCCACGATCTGGGAGCTCCCTCACTCGCCATCAACACGAGCCTGACGTCCCGGTCGACGACCTCTAAAATAGGTACTTGGCGCAATATTACCAGCTCAGACAGGACTATACAAGTATAGCCATCCTACGCAGTAGGCGAAACCGGAAAACACCAAAGCTGTAGCATGGTATGCCTTGGCGCAGCCTCAAGATCTGACCATTGCCTGTATTAGTGTGAAATTGAAATTCGGCTTATTTTTAGGACCACACTTCGAGATCCAAGATGAACGAGACACCTGTGGGCGACTTGGAAGACGATCTGCGGAACTCCTAGTGTGCTCGGTACGGCACTAGGTAATCACAAGGTAGCATGCACCCCGTCCTGGACCCTTAACCTAGTAGTAACGTGCTGACTCGGTACAGTAAGTGCTTTTGGTTCCTTCTCCTACGCACCATACCTCTTTACCACCGCCGAAACCTCCCAGCATGAACGTGAAAATCCGATCTAGAAAGTCGGCCTGAGGATACCACCTTTCTCGGAGACGTCTTATCATACTCCGTACACGCGTGGGGAGGCATGTGATGGGTCACCTTGGGAAGTCCAAACGTCTCGTACGACCATCGAACGAGACATGTCTAGCAAAGCCATAGGCTACACTTGGCATGGGTGCTATCAGTGAAGTCTGGCTGAGAGAAAATCGGCCAGCCATCTTATCTTTCGCAGCGAAGTGGTACTCAGGAGGCATCTCGAACGCGTCTGTTTGATAAATCGTACGACCAGACATCAAGACCTTCCCTAAACATCACCGAGTCCGACGAACAGAAACTACGTACGGCAGATACCGATGGAGCAACCATTATCCTCGACCTTTGTGTCAAGGTCGAGTATCAAGTCATGGGGTCTTATCTCCGTTGACGGAGCTCTATTGCTGAGACAACACTCGCCTCCCTACTCCAACCGATAATGTGAGATGCTATTAGGCTAGCAGGCACCGCATCAATTCCCAGGAACTCGGGTTCAGAAACAGGTCTTAACGAATGACTGAAACGTCTCGCATGACCCAATTTGGCCGGCAATCCGCATGTGAACACGGCGCGTGAGATCAATCAAACAGCATTGGTTCATGCGACGACCATCGTATCTCCAACTGTTCACGACACGTTCGTATTCGACATTCTGTTCTTCAAATATAGCAGCATATACTCGCCAAGCTTCCCACGCACGCGGTTCGGAAAGCGAAGAATCCTTCCGGATTGCTCGATCTTATTATGGAAGCTGCGACCAAGCCCGGCCGTAGCCCCGGACTGGTCCTTCCGTTTCTCGGCCCGAGGAGCACCTTCCGCTTTTCTCCTTAGCGTCTGCGGCGTGAATCAACTCTGACATCGAACATCGAACTCCAAGTTTCAACACGTTTCTGCCTACCTGCCTATGGCCATGACAAGACCGAGTTATGATACGAAGTAATACCTATCTCGAGATTCTGTTGTCCAGATCCCGCATTCCTCCACCGTCGTATCGCCAAATTACCTCCTTCTCAGTCTCCTGCACTGCCGCCAGTGAGCAGTTCTCAACTCCACAGCTGCTGACATCGGGGTTTCCCAGTACGGAATACCGTAGTGTACGGAGACCTTGCATCGCAAGTGATCTGCAACCAGGAACAGCTGAATTGTTGGGTCCACGCTACGTCATCGTGCTAGACCTGACTTGTTCACGGTATGAACGCATTATGAGTATTACGGTGAGTCTTGACACAAAAGAAAAACGGCATTGTCTTGTTTCGGTCTGTCCAACCCCGTCCCAAGACAGAGATGAGACCATGTCTCTCAATAGCGCAGCCATAACTCTCAACCCCCTAACTCGGACTTGACAAGTTACATGGCCCTCGATTGTCTCGTGGAACTTGTCGGAGTAGCAGTGCCAACTCGGAGATCCTCTGCTGAAGACGTACTGTACATACTTGGCGACGATTCACACCGGTTATCCTCGTCCTTTTCGTGTTAGCATCACGCTGACCACCTGAGTAGCCACCTACGAGTACTGCATGCTTCACGATCTCATCGCTCGGTGGCAATGTCCTACGCGACGATGATCGATTCAGTGAAGGATTACATTGTTCCACGATGCAGTCAAGACAGTTCAACGCATCGCCGTTCAACTGTTTCAAGTCAATCGTGCTCGTCTTCGAAGTTGCACCAGCTACGATCCGCGAAAACCCGGGGCAGTTTCAACGCTCTTGGATCTGCTCTTCACAAGCAATCTGCCCTGCTCTCGATTCTCGGCGAGCTGCACAGCTTACTGCTAGCAAGAAAGCCTAGACTCCGCCAGAATGGGCGCGTGAACAGGCCAGACTAGCCGCACGAACGATTACTGATCGGTCTCCAGCTTCACAAGCTGTTTTCGTCACCTGCCTATGTCTTCGCCCAATGCTATCATAGCCCTATGAAACTAACCCATCATTGGTATCGCCGATCGCTCGATAAGTTAACCCATCGGCAGAGTGGCGATGTAATCGTCTACATAGTAATTATACGATCAAGCCGATCAAGTCATCAATGCGATCCAGTCAAGCGTTGTTGTTCGGAACATTCAAGCCAGCTTGCTGATGATGTAGTATATCATTGCTTTATTGAGTTATTATGCCAGAAATCTGAAGGATCCTCATCACGGACAGTCTAGACAACGAGCTGAGGTCCTCGGCCCGGAACTCGAGTTCCCATTGCCTAAAGATGCCGGCCGAAAGTCCAAGTCTAGTTGAACCGAACTGCATCAGCTCAACACTACTCAGTCCCAGATCGCGGCACTTGCCGTCCACGTGCGCCTGTACGAAGTAAACCATGCATATCAGCCATTGGGCTGTGTTTCTGGCTCTGAGTTGGCCATGCATCAACGCTTTGCCCAAACAAGTGACGAAACATCACACCGTCGAATCTCTGGCGTGATCGTCGTAGCCCTGTGTCTATTCCAGGCATTCACTTCACTCCGTATGATGCCTGCAGGTATGTCAGTGTTGGTATAGCCCAGGGATGGCCAGGCGTTATTTGCGTAAGATGGGCAGGACTTACAAGTAGTTACGAGCATTGTAAGGAAAAGGATTTTTTTCAATCCGCGGCAACTCTCCGGCTGCTTTCCTAGTCTATTGCGTGTGAGTTACGGTCCATGCCGGCAGCTTTCGCCGTACTCTTGCCGGTACCCCTGACGTTCAAGTCATAACGTACCAAGTAAGGACTCTGACTTGACTTGACAACCCTAGTGCTTACAAGTATCGAGTCCAGAAGTATTTACAAGTAGTATGTTAACTCCAGCCTTCGAACATACCCGTAAGATAGAGCCGTTCACGATCACTAGATGGTACCGGTTCATTGCCCAGTACTCGTACCATAACGAACAAGCTGGCGGAAGAAACGTATGATGATAGTACGTGTGCGAATTACAATCTGATGCTGGATCGTACTTGAAAAATATATGAGTCTTCTCCCTCCTCGATCAGTCGCACGACTGGAATCAAAAGTTCGTCTATCCGAAATATCCCATCCTGTCCCAATCCCCATCCAACTTCCCAGAACAAGCTCTCTCTTGAAGATGTTCCGCCTCAACGGGCGCTCTCCCAGTTTACTACTCGGCCGCTCTCATGCCTGAAATGTGTTCTACATAGTGACTCTGTTGTGCGCCGAAGTTACCTCTTGAGTTAGGTGTACGAGCAGACACAGGATTCATAATCTCGTCTCCTGAAGAGACACGTTAAGTCTTCAACTCGTACTCGATCGAGAGACGTGACATAATCTACGAGCTCGCATAACCTCGATGCTTCAGTGAAAACTCCCTCCCGTTAATGTTACTGACCGCTCCACATGAGGATATTCAACTGGGCTTTCACACCCACTAGCCCCATCTCATCCCGCATCCTGTACCCGACAGTCGATAGAATGTGCATCGACAGGTGAGGATGTCGATTATCGATTATCTAGCATCATAGTGGTGGGACACGGCCTCTATGACTTATGGTCGGATGGGTGTGTTATAATGTACGTACTGGAATTAGCTGAGTTTGTCAACAGAAGCTGTTTAAAGTACTTTGTCAACAGTTGATAGTTAACAGTCGACCAAACTCCACAGCGAGGTGCCGATATTCGACATAGCTCATTTTATCGATTGTTGATTGTCGAGTACAGGCCTGCCCGCATGTGAAGAATGTTTCTCGGGCACATTTATCCAAAGCATCGATGATCCTACCTCAACTAAGAATCGGGTCCTGACTCCCGGAACCTCAACCCTGTGAATAACCAGCCATTGTAACTGCCCAGAAACGCAGGTAACCAAGTCTTTTTGTTCCAAGGTGCATGATAGGTCGATACCAGGTACGCGTAATGCTCGAAACTCCCTCGTTCTTCCCGCAAGGAACCTTTGGTTTTCCGATCACCCGCGGGCCGTGTCCAGACCGCTCCGCCAGGAGGCGGTGAGATACTCTCTGAGGCACGTTCCGGGAGGAATGATATCGTCTAGGCTAGCCTTGAGTAAGACATTAAGTGACATATAATACCGGTGGATTGGCTCAGCCAGGCAGAAGACACAGTTATGGAACAACGGGATATCGAGATCGGGGGTCTCAGTGGTGACGGCGGTTGCCGAGAAACTGTACTGGGATGTAAACAATTGATGGTTGAAGAGTTTGAGCGCTTGAAGATTTGACCTTCGTCATCACGGAGAACTGCCTAGAAAAGCTTTCGATTAACGGAAGCAACTTCATATCTAAATCGGAGTAGATGGAATGCTTGAGATCGGGAGTCCCATCTAGTATCTAGCGGAATTAATTCAACCACCGTGAATCTTGGATCACCGAGCAAAACAGACCACCGATAGAGGTCCGGACCGATGAAGTCACAATCGGAAAACTACCAGGAATTTCGGATCGTTTTAATCCTGAGTCGTGAAGTATAGCCCACATTCACTGCATCTGCCCATCTTGAGTGTCGTCTCCTTGTCTGTTCGAGGAGAACAATTCAGTCACTAAATGAGTTTGGGCAGTTAGAGGTAGTCGACACTTCAGGCCTGTACCCGACAGTCGAAAATCGACGCTCGACAGGTTAATCGACAGTCGACACAGCGGGCAGATCGACAGTCGACATAGACCTTTAAGTCGAATGTCGACTGTCGAGTACAGGTCTGGTGGACAATCAGTTGTTGAATGATCGTAGATATGAAAACAAGTTTCCCTGTATCTGATTCCAATACAATGGAATGGCGGCAATGCCTGGTTTCTATGTCAGGCCAGTGGAGGTCTACTCAAAGAAATCCGTTCCGCCACGTCCGGCTTCTAATGTGAAGAGTATGTGGATCAGACAAATCTCATTCCGAATTATGCGCCAGTCTGGGCATTCGACAACCGACAGTCGACATGTCGACTATCGACTGTCGATTGTCGACTGTCGAATGTTGACGTCGAGTACAGATCTGACAGCCGACTTGGTGATAACTCTTGCTCTTGAAAATGTGGTTGGCGACAGAAGTGTTATCAAGTCTTCATCCAGGTCCGTGTAGCTTGGATCGAGTAGCCATTTAGTGTTCTCGAATACCTAGCAAGAAGATATCAACAAGCTGATTCGATCCGATTACTCCGTCAACGTCGTTTACTCGTTACTGCCCCTGGTGATAGGTAGGGACTTAGAGTCGACACTCGTGAGTCGTACTTCCATCTTGGGATATTTCCTTTCACGGTGAGGAAGGGACTAACAAGAGTTGCAACGAACCCGAAGGGCAATTCTATCAGCGACCAAATTAATTGTGGTCTCGCCTCGACAGCAGGAACACTATTCAACATCCAAGCCTGAACAGACGGGCTGCCCCTCGGATGCTGAAGAGTAGGTCGTCATGAATTTCGTCTGAGCATGTAGTTATCATACTCCTTGGACTTCAGTCGTTGTCGCTTTCGCATGAACATCCGAATCGAAACATACCAACTTGCTCACAGCCTCAAATACCTCCTTCTCCGCCAATATCGATCCTCGAGGAGTTCTAGAACAGAACTGTTCATTCTTACTGCACAGTCGATCTGCAAAGTATTGCGAAGATGTCAGGTATTCCTTGCTTCATGGGAATTGTATTAGGCAGTAGTTAAACAGTCAATGCAACTGACGTTGATAGCTGAGTGCGATAGATGAGTTATGTATAGACTCTCAAGTCAATACCGAAATATCGCTCCGATTGATCGCGACAATCACCAACCCAGTCGGCATCACCCTAAATTCCTAATTCAGTATTCCAAGGCCTTAGTATATAATCCAGTTTAGTTGTATAATCTGTCACGTACGACCATACCCACTGGAGAACTCGGGATCCCGTCCGCTCTCCCATAGATAAGCCGGTGAGGGCCAGATTAGTAGTTGGGTCGGTGACGACCAGCGAATCCCTGGTGTTGTACGTTTTTTATTTTTTTGCTCATTCTTCTTTTTTGATATTCTATAATTTTATCTCTTTTAACCTGTAGACTTTTTATTCTTTTGTTTTATCGTGGGTATGATCATATTTATTCACGTTTGAGAAGTTCTTCTGTGGTAGGGAGCAAACGCAGCTTAGTCTTGTTTAGAATAGGGAGTCTTCAAATGTTTCTGTTCTGATGCTCTTCTTGTGCAGATTTGTCCGTATTTTAACCATGAAGAGCTGGGAGAGTATCTCATATGAGGGGATCAGAACGATGAACATAAAGGCATGGTTAGTTATAACCCGGGCCAGGAGTCTTTCATACGGACATCTATTCTATCTGAAGGTGAGGTGGGTTTCTAGGTCATATCTATATACTATATACAAGGAATTATGTGAACATGATGTACAGCGTAGTCTTACAATATTTACTGCTTGGACATTTGCTTAAGTCTCTTCTCAATGAGACGGAGGGTAGACTTGGGCACCCTCAACCGGTGACCAAGCACAAGAGCTCCCGTCAACAAAGCAAGGGCACCAGCCTGGTGCGCAGCAGCCAACGGGATAGGCACCATGTAGATCAGAGTGCTGATACCGAGCGCAACCTGGAGGCAGGCGAGATGAACCAGACCAGTAACGCCCTTGCTGACATTCTTGGGCAGAACAGCAGCGAGCTGACCTCTTCTGGCGTAGGCAAAGAGAGTGACGATGGAGCAGAAAGTCGTGGTCGCGAGAATGCGGTGATCTAGCTGCACCAAACTCGGGTTCTCGAGCATATTTCTCCACCACAAGTCGGATCCGTCTTCCTTGCGCGAGTAGAACTTGTCCCACAACTCCGAGCTTGGTGGTGTAAGTCCAACGCCCATGTGAGGGAATTCGTTGTAGATGAGACCAGCATCGAGGCCAGCGACAAGGGCACCGGAGAGGACAGTGGTGAAGACGAGGGCAGTGAGGGCCGCGACGGATCTTCGGAGCGGAACTAAGGCGGGCTTCTTCAGGGCTTCGATGATCTTCAGTCCCTCGGCCGGGTTGGCGAGAAGACGGCGGTTTCGGAAGATGCTAAGACCGGCAAGCAGCATCCAGGAGTAGCACACAAAAGCCGTAGCGAGATGGGCAGTAAGTCGGTACTGGCTCACTCTGGGATGCGAACCAGGGGCAAACAAGTCGTCGGTGAGACCTGAGCTGACCATCCACCAGCCAATGAAGCCCTGGAAGCCAATAAGACCTGAAATACCAACAAGAGACCAAGCCATGGGAACGGATACACGGCGACGGGCGATGAAGTAAGCCGTGGGGAGAACGAAAGAGAGACCGATGAATCTACCCCAGAGACGATGCGTCCATTCCATGTAGTAAATCTTCTTGAACTCTTCCAAATCCATGTGAGAGTTCAGCATCTTGAACTCGGGCGACGCGCGGTACTTTTCGAATTCGGCCTCCCAGTCCTGCTGGGTTAAGGGCGGTCGAGAGCCGGTAACGGGCTTCCATTCTGTGATGCTAAGACTAATTTCGGGGAAAAATAAAGTCAGCAAGGCGTCGTCGCATGGCCACAGGTACGGCGCATATACCCTGATTCGGTGAGACGTGTAAGACCGCCGAATACGACAATGCCGAAGACGCTGGCTGCGCTGGCGAGGAGCCAGTATGCGACAGACTTGGATTCTGTTGATTCAGGGAATGCACGCTTCGTCGCTTGGCTAGAGGCAGCTCGAATCTGGGATAATATCGCCGTGTTCATGGCAATATTTGAGTTGCGGTTGTAGAAGACAGAGGGCACAGTTGGTCGTTTCAACGTTGTCCGTGTTTCCGACGCGGTGCTGGTGGTGATCGTGGCGGGGTTCGTGGAGGTGGCATGATGGCGGGACTGGCGGAAGAGTCGCAACGACTGGACGATGCGCGATGACGGCGCTTGTGACCGTTGGCGGAGGCATTGGTTGCTGAAAAACTGCACATTTGCCGGCCTGGACGACGCGAAACGCGCGCCAGGGATCAGCAACGACATCTTGCAGCGTCAGTTGGAGAATTGGATGCGGATGAGAGAGAAAAACGTGGAGAGCTCACCTGAGCTGCACCCTTGACCTGCCGACGAAGCTATGGGCCGAGGGAGGGTCGTACGGTGCCGATAAGATAAGGCACTGCCTATTACCTAATTGGGCCGGACGCCAGCAAACCCCATTAAAGACGGGGCGTGCGGCTAGTGGCGGGGACGCCCCCGGTCCCGCCCGAGAGGTGGAGCCGGGGGTGGACCCTCTACCATGTGCACGGTGCCAGGTACGGATTACTTACCATGGGGGTGGGAGAACCCGGGCAACCTTAACCTTCGTTCTCGGCTTGTTGACTCGACGGTCGTTGTTTCCGACTGGACGACATAACTCTTCGAGTGAGCGTCTGACTGCTCATCGGAATTTACAACATGCCCGACATGCTCGAGGTGTCGGAACTAGTTTTGGTGTGGAATTGTAAATGCGTCGGACCTGCGTGACATTCGGGGTTCGACAATCCATGAAGGCCTCGACAACGACGATGGTCGGATGATCTCTCAGCTCCAGGTAACTCGTAGTCAATGGCTACCGTGTGCTACTCACGGTAATAGGGGCATTGGCTTCATAATGAAAACTACGTATGTTTCACGACACAGTCAACATCAGGAGACCTCCATCGAGAGCTACAAGTAGATGGCCTCCATTGTCTAAACATTTTTTTTCGTGCATACACAGATGGCTAAGAAATGTGATCCCAATTGACCACGAGTACTACGGCAAATATATGAAACCCATGATCAATATAGCTGCCACTCGATTCAACTACAAGTAAGCTGCAAGCATGGGACCATGATGCCCATCATTTCGACCCTGTGTAAGGTAACGCAGAGAACGTCGTGGTTCCTCAAATAGATTTACAGGCAAGCATGGGCGCACTATCCGGGACCAGATCCGGTCTGCAACCACCATATCGATTAGGGATTCTCGTCGCACAGGACGACATGGGCAGCAATAATCAGTGGCTGTAACCCCAACCAACGGAAGTACTAGTAAAGGGGATTGGAGTTTCCGGGCGATGCAGTTCTACTTGAATGCCCTGCTTAGAAGCTGAAGTGGACTGAGACAGGCTCGTCGATAATCGGAGCTGATTTAAGCACCACGTGGGCACCCTACTTGACCCGGCAAAGCTATTTACATATTCACTCCGCCAAAGTCCTATCAACGAATCTACTCCCCCATATATTGAGTCTTTTGTGCAGTTCTGAATTCTTTATGGTGTTCGCTTTGCAGCTGCATTTCGCACACTGCTCCGGTGGTAGGCATCAAGTTCTGTCTGCATGGGCCAGATGACCTCTCTGTGTTGCCGACTTGCCTTCTCCGCCTCTGGTCCGATTGATCTGGGTGCTACATGTTTCATGCGAAGCCAAAAATGAAGAGAATGGGAGACGATACCGCTAACGGCGATTATTTCGTTTGACAACGTCGATATTTTCCCTCCTCCCTTCCACACAGATCCGCCGGTCTAGAGTAGGGAGGGGTGAGTATGCACATGGCTTGGATCGGACACCTTGGCTCCCAGGAATCAAGTACCGCATGTACTTGCCTGGCAACCGGCTTTCGGACCTGTTGAAGACTCGTACATATTTCGAACGTCAGAATGCAAAGACGACAGGGCTTGTGGTGATGTACTGTGCACGACGATGACTGTTAAGATGCTATTCACAAACATCAACTGAACAATTCTATGTAGAAATCACCCACGTCCTCTACGGTGTCCGATCACCACCTATATCTCCTTTGCCTTAAGCTTGACATCTATTATTAACGACCTTCTGAATTCGAATCTCGGCACACAGTCACTTTAGCAAAGTCTGGTTCGGAACGTTAAAGCACCCAACATCTCATCAATTATGCACACAGCCCCCCTGCAAATATTGTACACATCGACGATCGCCTAACCACCATCCCACCCCGATACCTTCGAAGCCAACCCCCCGAAACCACGACCTCCGCACACCGAGTAAACAGCACTTTCCCACAGACCACAGACCACGCACCCACACCCAACAGCTCCTCAGAAAACAACCCATGATGCCCCCGCCCAAACGAGAAGAAAAAGAGGAATTGGAAAAAAAAGAATAAAAAAATGTCAGACCCCAAAACAAAGCCACAACCCCAGGCACAGAAGAGCTCCTGGCATCGCGACATAAGAACAGGGGAGGAAATAATGGAGGTCCCACCACATACCCGAGGACGCGAAGTCCCCCCTCCAAGACCACCGGCACGACACTAACGGTTGGGAGCCGGGCATCCCAACCCTTAATGCCGAGCCGGACTCCATATAATAGGCATAGCGAAATGCCCGCCGAGAAGTGATCAGGTTCTCGACCGGCACCCCCTATAACCTACTATACGGAGCAGCGAAATCCGAACACCAATCCAAGATCATCGATCCTCTCCCCTGGTGACATGTTCGGACCGCTGTGTGTATAGAGAGGAAGGAAAGAAGGAAGAAGAGGAGGGAGGGAGGGAGAGGGGGGATTTATACCTTTTCACTGCGCTGCGGAACGCGTGAGTCACGACGCGCGCGCGCTCGTGCTGGACAGCTGGCTACGTGGACTCAATCGTTTCGCTTCGATTCGTATCGTACGCAGGCCAGTACGATAGGTTACGATACTCCGTCACGCACGTCCCCAACCCCTCTCATTCCGGCGATAATGTACGATACGATATCGCTTGTCGTGGCTATTCTGTTGGCTGGCAGCAAAACCGGCGTACCAAAGAAACCAAAGGTATGGGCGACCAACCAAGGCGCAGCCTCGCGGGGGGGACAGGGGGGGTTCTCTCCACCAACGACTCGTCTCGACGCAGAGCGCCTCACGATGACATATCATGAGGCGGTTTTCTTTTTTTGGGGACTTTGGTTCATTTTTCACCTAATCCAGCGCGATGTGTTCTGGTGTTGCCGTTTTGGATGCGATTGCGGGTTCGTATCTGCACTCCAGATTGGCTACCTTATGATCCAGGGGCTTGAATAAATTAAATAACTGGCAACGGACAGGAGCCTCAAATTTGTGAGCAATTGGGAAGTGAAGTCTGCATTTCCGGTCGACCTCCGGTCGAGTGTACTCCTTTACATAGTCAGAATTGAGTGAGTGTCTAACTTGGGAATATGGAGGTGCGCGTGATGAAGCTACGAGTAGGCTTCAACACCTCAGGGGGACACGACGACGCGCAATTGCTTTACAACTTCAAAAAAACGACCGCACGTGGCATATTGTCACACGCTTCATCTGGGCAAACCGTTATACAATCAACATAAATAGAACATCCTGTACTCTTCAGTGATATCATTCGTTCCGTTGGTATGGAATACGGAGGAGGACCGTGATCTCCCGTCATACTTGAAAAGGAGTAATACAGACGCCTAATTCCACTTAACGCCGACCGCCAACCCAACCAGGGCTCGTTCGTAGTCTGATGCTGATGCAGATGCGTACGAAAGTAGTCATGCGAAGGAAAAAGAAAAGAAATGCCAGCAGAATACCAGCCAAAGCCCATACCATGAAATGCCAGCGCCAGAATAGAAAGCCCCCCAAACTCCAAACCAGCATTGATGAACACTCATTCATAGTCTAGACTTCGACTGCGGCAAGCCTTTCGAGGAAACGAGTGTTACTCAATGGCGTTTCTGAGTTGTGGTGGGTTTAGGACTGCTTACCCTTGTAGTCCTTGGGGGCCAAGACGACGTTGAACTCTAGTTCGAGCTCGGCCTGATCGTCGCCCTTGAGGGGCTTGAAATCGACGACCAGGTCGTCTTTGACGGCAAAGACAGCGTCAGTGGTCAGGTAAGGATCGTCCTTGGGATACAGCTGGGTAGTACAGCCCGCAAACTCGGGATGAGTGACCTGGAAAAAGGAGGGAGACATGTTAGGCTATATCACTTTTCAAAACCTAGGGGGGGATCCCGGAATTTACCATGACGTGAATGTGTGCAGGTCGCATGGGATGACGATCCATCATCTGCAAGAGCGTATAAGAAGGGCCGTCGGTGGGCAGCGAGTATGCGGTCGGGTAATAGCAGTAGAACCAGTACTTTCCGTTCTCATCGGTTCGGAACTTGCCGCGGAGGTTGTTGGGACTCTGGTTCTCCGGGTCCTGGAAATCATACTTGCCATTGGCAGAAGCCTGCCAGGTGTCGACGACGGCATTGGCGATGCATTTACCAGTGACCATGTCAGTGACCACGCCGTGCATGAGGCACGCACGGCCGTTAGGAGCCTTGTTCTGAATGATGGAATCGCCATTCTCACGGAAGGGGGCATGAGGGGACCAGAACGGCCCGAGGATAGCCGATGATGTTGGGTTGACGCTGGTATCAGAGATGATCTTGTGCGCAACCTCATCGACGATACTAGAACGAAATCAGTAGAGCTCAATAAGCAAGCCGACGCCGTACAGGCAGATGCGCTTACCTCTCCAGTCCGAGAATGTCGGAAACGCGGTGAGCCTCGTTCCTGGTGCTGTTGGACTCGGAGTAGACGCGACCAACGTCGTTGACGAAGCGCACAGCAGCAAGCCACTCCTCTGTGGTCAACTCGACCTCGCGGGAAAAATCATGGAGGTGGCGGATCAGCGCACCCAGAACCTGACGGTTGCGAGGGGTCACATTGGGACCCATGGTGTTGATAACATGCTGAGTGAATTCGGGATCGAATCGAGACGACTGGGGTGCCTGAGGCGCCGGAGCGGCGTTGGATGTGGAATCCCGTGCCGGAGCCATGACGGAAATGCGCAGGGATGGATGTTGTTGCTAAAGTGAACCGGGAGTAAGGTGATGATATGGTGAGGCAGAAGAAGAAGGTGACGATGTAGTGGGGGATAAAGATGGGGAGATGATAAAGGGAGAGGAAGAGAGAGAGTGTGTGAGAGAGAGTGACATGTGAAGAAGAGCGTGCAACAGTTATTCATCCATTTTATCTACGTCGAGGAATGTACGAGCCGGCATTCACGTGGTTGCCTTACTCTGCCTCAGGAGCCATCTCTCCTGCCATACGAATTCATTGTCCGTCCATGTCCCCCGTGGTTCAATACAGGAAGGTGAGCCCCGCCGTCATCCATGCTTCCGGGGTTATCGGCTGGATCTCACGGAGTTGCAGGGCGCGACCCCTGGACCCGTGCGGGTTAATGATCCCCCTGTGTGGATTGCACCTTGTCTCTGGCGATCGATGTGCGGCCCGGGTCGTCGCGACATCTCTCGTCCCCACCGCCACAAGTAGCTGAGATGGAGTGTATATATAGCAGGAGTGAATGCCTTATGCTAGATGCCTGGGGACGATACACCGTCGGGATGGGAAAGGGGCAACTATCCTGCCGGCACAGAATGTTATGTCCATTATGGTATATATACGAGTAGGATATTGCATTATGGAAAACACCACCAGATACTTGCACACACCTACGTTAGGTAGCCACGGCGTTGGCACTCGCGCTGGCCCGAGGTTAACGGGTAATACTACGCCCGATTTATAGATAGGGACTGTAATAGCGGCCGTGTGTAGGCGGATGATGACGTGACATTCAGCTGGGGATGGGTAGTTATGCTTGTTGGAAGCAACAAAACAGGCCGAGACACCAACTATGAAGACGCATGTGAAAGCTCCGAGACACCCAGGGCAGCTGTGAAAGACGGCGGAACAAAGTCGAAGAAAGACTGGATGTGGCACGTATCAGTAATCCGCACTCGTATGGGACAGCGAGAACGCCGTCGTTGGTAGTATCGTGAGTATCGTAAGTAAAAGCAGGTAATCTGTATCGTAGTACGGAGTGAGAAGTGATCAACTGCTGCTGGTGTACGATAAATCCGTACTTGTATAGACAAAAGCAACCGTTATTTTCGTTCGGGAAGGTCTTCCGGCGAGCCTGGAATAAGAAAGGAAACCAGAATTCCCTACCTTCCTGACCTGGTCGCTAACATACCGCTTCCGGTGCCGAAAAGCCACCAAGCCCTCAAGCCACTTGGAGTCGTGGCTCTGCACTAATGTACAGGCCTAAACATCTCCCCTTCTATTGGCCAGATGGGCGCAGGGTCCCCATCCGAACCCCATGTGGGGCCGTTCAGAAAAGGTTTAGGCCGCGAGCTCAGCTGCCAAATTAGTGCATGCCAGGTACGACGAACGGAACGCTGACCGTATTCCGTAGCTTATCCGTTACGTACGGAATACTCCTTGCTGCCGTTGGAGAAGCCGTCGTCATTTACCGTGCTTTCCCCCGAAGCGCGGACAACATAAGATGCGAGCAAGCGCATGAATGTCCATACATGCTTATCCCGTACTGGCATGACGCTTTGAATCATGTCTCTGGATAGTCCGTACAGCATGTCCGAGCTGTCCCTTAGGTAGATTAGGACCTGGTTTCACACGGCAGCAAACAGCGACGACTGCTTGCCTTATCTTGCACATTCGTTCCACAAGATCACGGCCCTGCTCGACGTGCATGCTCTCGCGTGTCTTCTCTGCCCAGAAGGGTTTCACGCGGTCCGCTGCACGCATTGCAACAAGATGCCGCTTCATCACCTGATGGTCGGAACATGGACGCCGCCGGGTGCCATATTTACCGTCGCCTTCGACGACGAGAAGTTGACGCTAGAGTTGGTCAAGCGAACGGAAATCCCCCACGACGAGCCAATTTCTTGGATGACCTTCGACGTACGTATGGACTATTCAAGTCTCGAGTCTCCTGAAGGTGGAGGACTCTGTTCTGTCAGTTGCTTTCGCTCACCGCGTTTCGCCAGCATGCCAAGAAAAACATCTACGGCGCCGCCATGAAGAAATGGTCTAGCTTCTCGGTCAAGAGCCCAACCGAGATCGTACATGAGGCCTCACATCCCATGGGCCATCATCGTAAGCTATATCTTGATGGCGTTTGATCCCCATGCTTCCCATGCGTGGCTGCTATCTAACTCAGACACACTGGACTTAAGCGCTGGCGAGCCTGGCTTCGACAGACACACGGGCCATCTTCTTGCTTGCTGCCAAGCAACCACCTTATGCCGTATACTGCAACCCCTTCTACTCGCATGCCAGTCATGGCTCCGTATTCTCGGTTTCGTTGTCCGGCACGCTCGCCGAAAACATCCAAAACTACCCATACCAGCCGAATACGGGTATTCACGGCATGGTCTTCGACCCGACAGAAACATACCTGTATTCGGCCGACCTCAGGGCCAATAAGTTGTGGGTCCACAAGAAGGCCCCATCCGGCGAGGTGGAGCTTATCGGCAGTGTGGACGCGCCGGACCATAAGGACCATCCCCGTTGGGTCGCCATGCATCCGTCAGGCCAGTATTTATATGCGCTCATGGAGGCCGGTAACAGGCTCTGTGAGTACGTAATCGATCCGGCGACACATATGCCTGTATACACGTATCACTCGTATCCACTGATCCCGCCGGGCATTCCGAATCACGACACGATGTATCGCAGTGATGTGTGCACGGTGACGAGGTCCGGGCGTTACTTGTTTGCGACTAGCCGGGCGAACAGCTTCGGTCTACAGGGCTACATGGCGGCGTTCCGATTACGGGAGTGCGGATCTATCGACCGGCAAATATGCCTCAATCCGACGCCGACGAGCGGTGGGCACAGCAATGCGGTTGCTGTGTGCGACTGGAGCGACGAATGGCTAGCCATCACCGATGACCAGGAAGGATGGATTGAGATCTATCGATGGAAGGACGAGTTCCTCGGGCGCGTCGCGCGGTGTCGCATTCCGGAGCCGGGCTTCGGCATGAACGCGATTTGGTACGACTGAGGGAGACTGAAGAAACAGAACACGATGACACAGATGCTACAGCTGACATCGATCGGGAGTTGATGCTCGGCACGAGAATGTACAGGCGCCTATACGCTTGGTATCGATAATCCAAGAAACGCCAACGACTCTGTCCTTGTTTTCAAGGCAAGACTCGCAAGTATGAGATCTCGTGCTCGACATCCACGGGCGCTTCTAATTCGACCGTGATAAGAATCATATCATGACGTACATACTCGGGGATTACCGGCAAGCTTGGCTCTTGGCAGTGTCCAACCGGTCTGACGTGTCGAACAACAAAAGCCGCAGAATGGAGGGAAAGACGTAGGCAGAGTACTTTCGTCCATGGCTACAGATAAAGAGCGAAACACGGCGTTCTCATCGGTAGTAGGTAGTGAGGATGGTGGTCGACTATGATGGTGGAGCTTGGAAGGGTTTTGTTTGTTAGCTGGACCCCCGTGCGCACCAAAGGGGGTAGCACTCTCAATGTCAGTGTTCGCCATCCTGCAGGCTCACAGGCTTCAGCAAGTGCACCTGTAAATCCGTACCAAGCGGCGACCCGACGACCCTACACGACGGAATGCGCTAAATTTAAAGGTGGGAGATGATCCACCGATTCCACCCTGACCACATGTGGTACCAGTAGTACGACCTCTCTGCGTTATGTACCTACAAAATGTGACCTTGGGCGTCACATGGAATGACTCCACTTGCACGGAACATCTTGTACTGCACCGTGTGCTCCTTGGTGTTGACACTGACGCCTAGCTGTAGGCATTGCCTAGGGAGGCATTATCTCGTGTGTGCTGACACTACGGATCGCGTTTGGAACAGTAGCGTGTAGGTCGAGCTTCCGTGAACCCGTAGCGTGCACGACATGCACTTCCTGTAGCCGTTTCGGATGGTTTTAGGGCAAGTGACCTGCTCTGCTCGAACCATAGGATCCAGACGGGGGACGTTAGACTCGTCAGACTCGTCGTCTAAGTACCCCAGGCCAGCCAGAATGTGCTCAGTATGGACGATGCAAGACGGAGCATGTACGATAGTGCATGTGGTGTAATGTTCGGTTAAGCATGAAGCAACGGCAGACCTACATTTCAGTATCCATGGAAGCTGGTGTCGGTGCCTGAGCTAGCCACAAGGCTACCTATCAGGGGCAGTAGTGTTGGTATGCGTGGGCAGGCATTTTCGCTCCTACGTTGTCGTTTGCGTCGTCGCCTGTGGGTTGCTTGTGGGTTGTCGGAGGGTGTCAGAGGATGTCAGTGGGTGTCCGTGGGTGTTTTGTGGGCTCGAATGGGTCTGCAGTTGGCAAGAGCCCCACTGCTCCGACGCCACTCAGAAGGCTCGAGAGTCGCCAAGTCTCCGCACGCACCCCGCTTCTTCTAGCGTACTGACATGTTGAGTTAGCGCGAGCTACGTAATCAATCTCGTCCCTTCTGGTCGCTTAATGTAGCGTTGCTGCATCTGTATTTAATTGGCGGGGGAAGAGCTGAGGACCAGACGCTAGGCCGCAACGCGACTAGACCGACAGCCATGCGGCCCATGCCATATTAATTCCCTCAATCGGTGTATGCCTATCATCCGTCCCTAAACCTCGAAATCCTATGTACACGCCAGTTCTGACGGAATAAGAGATGCCTCGCAGTGCTTCAATTCACACTACATAACGAACGACTTACACTACCTTGCACATTACATCGCACATGATGCGTTCTTAATGTAACGATTGCTAAGCTCCAACCTTCGATGTACTGCGTAATTCCCTTGCCCTAGTGACCAGTTCCTGCACGCTATCTCCGTCTCGCGGTGCCTCTAAAACGCGGAGACCCGACTCAACATAAGCATTACACGGTCTATTACGCTAGCATCGTCGTCTGGTTCGTGCATACCTAATTAAGGAGTGCGGAATACCTACCTAAACCATCTAGAGCATGTACCTTCCTAGGGTAGCACTGAATTAAGGGTAAGGGTGCTGCTAGCAGCTCAGAGTCTAAAGCAGCTTACCTTAGTGCGCCGGGGGGGTATTTCGTAACTCTGTTGAACATGGTGATGACAAATCAAAATGATTTTTAGTGAAAAGGGTTTTAACATTTTCGTTA
>JAJFDJ010000200.1:0-28055 GCA_028637755.1 Xylariaceae sp. X170 | reverse complement strand
ATAGCCTCCTTTTGCCCTGTATAGTGGATCTCGGTGTGGGTCGTATACGGTCTTCTGATTGGTTGCTTAATATACTACATTTTTAATACGTGTCTATTATAGCTAGGTGAGCCGAATCGGGTGGAGGAATGCGGTAGGTGGTTTTAGGGCGGCAGGTGCGGGTTAGTTACACTCAAACCACCATTTTAGGGTAGGTGGATACCTGGGTTGCCACTGCAGTCCTTTCCCCCGCCCCGGTCTCACAGGCCCGTTAGTACCGGTACTTCAGGGACGGTACCTCACTATACCCGTCGCACCTAACCAATCTGGTGTATAATAGACGTACCAACCTCGTACACGTCTGGTCCTATTCCGACCTTGCACTGCCCTCCATATCGTCCTGAACCCAGACCTCTCTTCTCTTATTACTTCACTACGGAATACAACGGGAAGAGCCTTCTTACCGTCTCCTGCCTCTTCTCTGGCCCGTCGTGTCCCTTTTTCCACCGTTTATTTACTTTTACTCCCTTCCACTGTACGGAATATATGACCTGCTGAAGAGCCAACCCTTGTGGCCACAAAGGAAGCGGTCCTGAATCTCCTCCCCTTGAGCGTTCCGACTACCTCTTCCAAGTCCACTTGGTCAACCAGCCGGTCTGCCCACCGATTCCTCATCTGAAACCACCACGGCAGATTTTCTATAAGTCATTGAACGCTGGTATTATGCGAGCCACCTAACCTGCCAGTCGACGATACCTGTGCTTTGTCTCAACTCTGCGGCACCCACAAAGAGGGTGGTCGAAGTCGGGAAAGCAGAGAGAAGAGCAGTCCTCAATCCCGAATGCCTGCTTCCGCCGTGGGCTTACCGTAGTCTTCGCCGTATTTCCAAGATGGCGATGCTCGCATCGAAAACGTCGTTCCCGGCCACCGTGTCGTCGTCGGGAACATCGACCCTCGTGGGCAACTCATCCGCCTCCAACATGCCGCACACCAGAAGACCCCATCCCACGCCCGCACCCGGCCAGGCTTTCGCCAGCCCGACCGAGTCTGAATTCTCAGACGAAGATAGCCCCGACGCTGTGAAGAACTGGACCGAGGACCAAGTCTGCGAATACCTGAGGAGCGTCAAGTGTGGCGAGTACGAGAAGCTGTTTCGAAAGAACAACATCAATGGCGAGAATTTACTAGAGATGGACAAGGAAGTCCTTAAGGAGATGGGCATCGACAAGGTTGGCGATCGAGTACGACTCTTCCTTGGCATTAAGAAGCTGCGGACCAAGACGTACGCGAATCAGAAAAAGCGCAACCGGGTACGAGAGTCCTTGTTCTACCCCGCTGACGATGGATGTATTCAGGCTCTAATAACTCGAGACTCTAGGATTCCATGGCTCTCTTTGATAGCCAATATCCGCCGTCGAATACCTCGCCCCAACTCTCCAACTCGGTCACCCGTCCCATGCCCAAGAGGCATCCCCGGCAAGCCGATGCACCCGGTCACGGATTGACCCCAGCCATTGAGGCAACAAAACCTACTTCGCGACCCGGCTCTCCACCGCACACGGCTGATCTTCGATCCACGAGGTCCATTCGGTATCCCCAAGGCCAGTCCTATGTGCCGAACACAGCAACTGCTGGGCGAGCGCCCAATTCCCCCCCAGAGTCTTTTGCTTCTGGTCGCCTGGTAACGACTCATACGCGAAACAATTCTAGTCAAGACGGACCGCTGATGGCTGCCTTACCACAGGACCAAGGTTTTATCAAAGTAATCTCTACCGGAGGCATCACCAAGGTAGTCAAAATCGCCGACTGCGCCAACTGTGAAGAAGTTATGCGCGTGACCCTACGAAAATTCGCCCTCCGAGAGGACCATGACCGTAATTATTGTTTCTGGGTATTAGCCGGTGTTGAACCTGACCCGAGGCAGTGCCGCCGGCTTGGGGACACTGAGCTGTGGCACATCATCCGTGACCCGAAACGTCCGGAGCGAAATCGACTAATCCTCAGGAAAGTACACTCTGGAGAGCCCGGTGAGTCTGAATTGAGACGGGCTGCGGACATAGGTAAGGAGGAGGCACAGCAACAACACGCCCGTGCACTCGAGAACGTCGACAAGAGAAGCCAGTCCAAACTCCAGAAATTGCTAGGCGAGGACTTTAGCAAAGGCCTTCAGCAATCCCTTTCACCTTTGTCGTATCAAGACAGAGAGAGGAATTTGCACGCTATGGATTCTGAACGTCTGGGTATGGACTTGCAACGCCCAGGTCTGGACTTGGAACGTCCGGCCCTGAGTCCCAACCCGGTGATTCCTCGACGTAAGGCTCTCCTCAGATCATTCGGTGGATTAAGACCGCCGAGTGAACTGATTACGTCGGATCTTACCTCATACTTCCCTGATCACCCCAGGGAGGACATTGATCGAACAGCCAGACTATCGATGCGCAGATCTACCAGGCTGAGCAAGGTTAACAGTCGGCTCAGTGTTGCTAGCAATCTCAGTTTTGCCTCTAGCATACAGTATGCTCCCCCAATTCCGAATATCGCCGACAGCTGGCTCAGCAGTGGCCATCTTGCAAAGGTTAGAGCCCGTGATGGTCAGGGGCGTAGTCCGCATAATTACAGAGACTCGGTGACGTCGTCAGTTCTCGACACCCTGCAGGAAGAGTCTCCGATCGAGCCAAATCGGAAGTCTTATGTTTCCTTTGCTGATAGTGGATCTGATACCGCTCCTGTCAGCGTCACGGATCCGGACGGCAACGTCATTCGACATAGTTATTACGATGAATCCAGCACCCTGGGTTCTGAATCCCTTAAGGAACTAACACAAGCGTTGAGTGAAGATGGAGAGGATGCAGACGAGGAACTTGCGAGCTTCCTTGCTGGCGAATCCTGGACCGATAACAAATGGATGAAGGGCGCCTTGATCGGTCAAGGTTCATTCGGCAGTGTCTATTTAGCATTGCATGCGGTGACTGGAGAGTTGCTTGCTGTCAAACAAGTTGAGGCTCCTTCGCCGGGCACTAATAGCCAGACGGATGCTCGTAAGAAGAGCATGATCGAGGCTTTGAAGCGTGAAATCGGCTTGTTGCGAGATCTCCGACACCCCAATATCGTCCAGTATTTGGGCTGCGGCTCCTCAAACGAATACCTGAACATTTTCCTTGAATACGTTCCTGGTGGCTCGGTGCAGACCATGCTGAACTCGTATGGTGCTCTACCTGAGCCTCTGGTGCGCAGTTTCGTAAGACAAATCCTCGAGGGCCTGTCATATTTGCACAATCGAGACATCATTCATCGCGATATCAAGGGCGCCAACATTCTGGTGGATAATAAGGGTACAATCAAAATTTCCGATTTCGGCATCAGCAAGAAAATCGAGGCCACCAATATTCTTAGCGGTCCGAACAACAACCGGAACCGGCCGTCCCTCCAAGGGTCTGTTTTCTGGATGGCACCTGAGGTCGTGAAGCAAACATCATACACCCGCAAAGCAGACATTTGGTCCCTGGGTTGTCTAGTGGTTGAAATGATGACGGGCGAACATCCCTTCCCGAACTGCAGTCAATTGCAAGCCATCTTCAAAATCGGTGGCGGCAAAGCTGCGCCTACGATTCCCGACAACGCCAGTCCTGAGGCAGAGGAGTTCTTGAGCCGGACTTTTGAGATCGATCATAATCTTCGCCCTAGCGCAGATGATCTTCGTCTCAGTCCGTTCCTGACTCCGATAACCTAGGAGATTGAGATGCCTTACTTCTGGAAATGTTGGGATCGGGCGCTAAATAGGCTGTTCCCCCCATCGCTACAAAGGAAAATCAATGAAGATGAACCGGAAGGCCCGGACTTCGTAACGATGATGGAGTTTCGAAAAATCGAGGATCTACCTCTTCCACCTCTACCTCCCTCGTTGGCTGCTGCGGATAAGCAAGATATCGATGCTTTAACGATGGAGGACATAGAAGAAATGGAGAAGATGCTCGAAGAGACAAATTATGAAGAAGAATGACGGGGAGAGGCTCGGAAGCCTATCCCGGTTCTGGACGACTCTTCCCCGGCCCGGATCAACTTGGAATCACATACCGTTTAGAGGTAGATGTTCATGGCATTTACAATAGGTGGCATGATGTTGCCAACCGTATCCCGACACGAGTAGTAGGGAGCGCTCTGTGCCATTCGGTCGGTGTCAATGTTCAACTGGAACCGCTCCTATTCACTGATTACACGAGCGGAAAGCTCCACGGCTTATCTTTACAAAAGCAATATGGCTTCCAATCCTGGCTTATGATGGTGCTTGAGTTACCGACACCCTACAAATTAGATTTAATGTCACGATGAGCATCTCTGTACCGGTCGAGCCGCAGCGGATGATGGGACGGATAATAATGCATCAAGAGACGGATAGAAAGAAGTATATAGGACAGACACGAGCAACGTTTGATACCAGGTGCATTAAAGAGCTAGCATAATGAATTGATGACATCCGTTTGCAAAATATATCTGCTTCCCTTTGTTCTTGTTCCCTGATGTGATTGCAAATCGGACCGAGATAGCGCGACGAGGGACTTCCGTTCCTTATAGGTTAACTTCACCAGCTCACTCGAGAAACTGCTATCGTGATCGTCGGAGATGTGTGCGCGAGCGTAGAGTCTCGCCGTACTTTCGATGCTGGCGCTGGGTGCGGAGTTGATGTGTTCCTAGACAACATGCCATATCGCCTAAGTCTGTACTCTCTAGAGATTTCATTCATGATCCGCGTCGTCTATCTCCTGGGAAGAACGATTGTGACTACGGATGAAATGTACGCAGTAGACACTCCGGATTAGACAGGTAGATGCCTGGATTATGAAAAAAAAATCATCTATACTTCATTGTGAGGGTAAAGCGGTTCAAGTGATGTAATTCAATTCTCTCGTGAGACTCTCGAGGCAAGATGGGGTTGATACGCGAGAAAGAGATGGGAGTAGGAGGTTCTCTTACCAATTACCTGAGGTAAGATACTGGTGAATACATCTTTCACGGAGAAGGTAGGCCGGTAGAAGATGAGTCTGGTAATCATGATGAGACCGGTTGTACACCGGAGCATTTGTTATTGAGGATGAGACGTAGGGAGGGAATCAGTGAGACGACTAACGTCAGAGAGTGTTTGTACAGCAGAGTTTATCTGGGAACGATTGTATCAACTAGGTGTGACTATGCTGGACTCTGTCGTACTGTTGATACTTAGTAGTTATAAGAAGGCAAGTTATTATTAACCACGTGTTGTCAACTACGAAGTAATAAAGGTAAGTCCTAGGTGTATCGTGAGATCAGTCGAGCCAGTGTGTATGTTGCGTTAGTAATACAGCAGAGTTGGTTTCACCTTTCATATGTTGAGTAATTCCCTAAGTCAACTCAAGTCACGTAGAGTACGGTTCAAATCTAAACATCCAAACATTCACAGAAGACAGCGTCAAGAAAAGAGAAGAACGTTTGATAGGAACATGTTTTCCATATCTTCAAGCTATCTGAGTATATACAACTGTTGATAATATCTATGTACAAGGCAACGCCGACTCGACGGTAATCTTTGGCACAAAGTAGTCGTTCAAATATATAAGCCATGAATGTGTAAAAAAACTTCTTTGTTTTCTTTGGTTTGATTTCTGCCAATTCGTATACGTCCGTCATGCACACCCTATTAAAGGGGGCTTAAAAAAGTTTGGTATATGGATATAAAAAACGCCCAATGCTTTCCCTATCCTTCCCCTATCCCCCTTTCCAACCCTTTTGTAAATGTTTCCTCCCAAACCCATATGATAAACCCAATTGCGCCATGGCCATGCATGATAAGACGAAAGGAAAAATGGTTTGTAAAGGTGCGCGAAGGGCGACCTGGCCCCACATGAGAATGTAGGTGGTAGTAGTAGTTAAGGTATAAGTAGGTAAGGTAATGTAGTATGTATGTATGTATGTAGTCGTAGTCGTAAAGATGTAGTGACAAAGGAATTATAAAAAGTCGGAGTTATATAAAACATTGCTCATTCCATTTCGTGTTGTTGGCGTCTTGGGTCCAGGCTTCAGTTGACTCGATGCTCTTTAAGGCTCAGAGCAGTCGATGCCGAAGCTGGCGAAATGCGATTGGAGCTCAAATGCTTTGTTGGTAGTGGGGGACTGGGGGAGGCTGTAGCCGGTGATGGGTGCGGCCATCTGGAGCTTGGTAGGAGGCGCGGTGCTGTCATCCTCATCACCGGAGTCGTCGTAGAAGGAGAATTGGCCCAGGTTGAGCGAAAGGTTGGTGAGAGCGGTGGGTGTCGAGACCATGCTCGCGGGCGAGGGGGTCTTGAGGTGGCTGGCGGGAGGCGCCGAGAGGCCACCACGCTGGAAGGGAGGAGGCGACAAGGTGGTGAAGGAGGTGCTCTCAAGGATGGAGGAGTTGGCGAAGTTGTCGTCGTCGTCGTTATCCGAGTCGTCACCATCGTCGAAGACTATGCTGGCCTCGGGCTTGCTGTCAGGGAGAGAAGACGAGAGGCTGTCGGACAGGAACCTCCGGAGGGAGTCAGGAGAGAGGTCACGCGATCGTACGCTGCCAGAGGGCGTTACGCTGCGAGAGTCGTCGGAGGTTTCGTTGTCTTCGGAGACGTTCTCGACTTCGGTAAGAGTCGACTTGCGGCCACGCTCGCCATCCCGGTGCTTAAGACCGAGGAACCGGCGGGCAGTGTTGCTCCAGCCAGAAGGAGAGGAGATAGAAGGAGCAGCCTGCTTGTGGAGAGCAGGAGAGGCAGAAGGCGTACGCTTCTCCTTGCGGCTGCCGGGGGCATGCGGCGGCCGGGGAGCAGTGAATCTGTCGACGGGGTCCATGGTCTGGTAGTCTGTGTTGCGAAGCGAGTTCATGGAGGCACTCTTGAGTCTCATGCGACGTTCCATGGGGACGTCGAGCTTATTAACTGTCTGGCCAGGCAGGAAAGGGCAGGTAGTAGTAGTAGGCAAGGAGTGGTTGTAAGTCTCGGTTGAGCCGTTTAACTCGTACTGCTGTCTGGTTAGTATATAAAGGCCGTCAATGGGGAACGTAGCAAGGTGACCCACATAGTAGTAGTAAGTCTCGCCCATCTTCAGTCCGCCGCGTCGCTCGGGGGTAGTTGGTGCGTCGCCGTCGCAGATGATCTTGTCGAAGTTGTGGCAACCCCGCCACTCACCCTGATCACGTCGAGAATCTCTTTCCATTTTGTGGTGTACTCTGAAGTTGTCCCAAGATCCAAGTAGCTGTACTGATTGTACGGAAGGGTGTGTTTGTCTGGGGACCGAGTCAGCTTTTTATCCGCTTGGCCATGCTTAGGTCTGGATAGATATATGTAGTGCCAGGCCGTGTCTGTACGCTTGTAAGGCCTGCGGGCAAGGGAGGCGCATCGGGGCAGGGGAATTGATCGGCAGATGACTCGTCAAGGTTCAGGGAAGATAGTAACACTTAGCGTTACTAGTATAGCTAGACAAAAGTGAACCATGGTTGATGAGGTTGCGAGCCCGAAGCAGGACAAGGGACAGCCCCAACCCCAGCTCGCGCGCATAACGTATAAGACGCTCTGCTATAAGTACCCCCGTACTTATCGTGCTTATGCGTACACCTCCACTCGCATATTATTGTGTTATGTACCCCAGATACAGATACGCAAGAGGGAAATTAAAGGCTGAGAAAAGTGGGATGTGTCTAGCGCAGGCATCTCAATAGAGGCGGCATGTGAGCGAGCAGGGGGGGTGAGATGGGGGAGATGGATGTTGAAACAAATATTTACTATCCGGGCAGGGCAAGGGCAGGGTAGGGTAGGGTAGGCAGTGTACTTCGTACTTCGTGAAAATAGTGGCTTGTCAAGGCTTGTCGGGAGTCGTGTGATTGCGCTTTCTCGCCCGGCAAGCCTCACAAAGCTTACACGATGCGATAGGCAGGATTCTGTGGATTCTGTGGGGCCAACCGGGGTACCGAGTGGATACTGGGCAGTGGGTGCCTCTCGGTGGACCCCGGCAGGGATGGGGTGGGGACAAGGGGTGGCTCCGCTTTTCCTTCTAGAAGGAAAGGAAGGCAGCCGCCGAGCAGTCGGGCTAATTTGCTCGCTGCACATAATTAACTCTGGCGAAGGGGGGCGGGCTAACCAGAAGGGAACAAAGGATGGGAAATGAATAAAACGAGAATAAAAGCACTGGATAAAAACGATGGATAAAATTTGAATTAAATTGGAATAAAAAACGGGCAAAAAAAATGAAATAAAACCGGGGGAAAATAGCTAAAAATGGAGGACAAGACACCAAACAAGAAAAACAAAGAAAAAAGAACTCACAGTCTAAACGTAATGAGCGTAGTTGTAGGATCCATCTTCGGAATTGTCATGTGTAAGCGACGCAATTCCGCCACCTAGTTGCTGCTTCGTGTCGGAATAGAAGTTGCTGTGATGTTGTTGCTGTTGCTGTGAATTTGCTCGGTTTCGAACGAGGGAAGGAATTATCCCATGCGCTTGCTTGCGTGCTAGTATGGCTCGATCGAGAAGGTCGACTGCCTGCCTGGGCCGCGATTGACGCAGATGCAGGCACACGCACAGCACAGCACAGCACTCTCACGCACACAAACAGGACCCCTACCGGCAGTGTAACAGAAAGCGCCAGGAACTGATCAAGTCGAGGGCGTTTAGAATTCTTTGGGTTAATTGGCCAATGGCGTTGCTCAGACCACCAGGCCAACGGAAGCGCCGGAATTGGTAGGGCCAGTAAGCCAGGTCCGACAGTGAGGTGGATGGATGAGTGCGCTTGTGGTGGAGGAGTTGGAGAGCAGAGCAAGGGTTGCTTTGCTGTCTCTCTGAGACTCTCTGCAAGTTGTCGTCGGCGGCAGGAAGCGACAAGGTTGCCCCAAAGGAATCGAGCTATGCCGCCGGAATATCGAGTGCTTGCAGTTGCCGCGGCTGTTGCTGTTTCTGGCTTGCTGTATTGTACTGTGCGCCGGTGTGGTGTGAGCTTTGCTTTGCTATCGCTTCGGCCAGGGTCTTTTGGGGGCAATCTATCGTTTGTGTGGACTTACATGCTGCGATGGATGTCGAATATTGCCAGTGTGGGATGGAAATTGAATGGATTATGGGGGGGGGGAGGGGGAGATGTGTTTCCTTTTTCAGGGTCGTCTCTCCGTCTTTTTCTGGGGGAAAGATTTCGCCGACTAGGATGAACAAGATCACCAGGCTAATTAGTAATGAGCACTCGGCATCCTAAACGAAGCCGCGTCAGGAATAGATCACCGATAGCATAGCTCGAGACAAGGTACCTACCTGCTCGGCGCTGGTGTTCTAAAGTAGGTAGCAGTAGTAGTAGTAGTAGGCGCAGTAGGTAGGTAGTAGTCGCCAACGAATCGACGGCATGTACCTGTTATCTCGAGCGAGAGATAGGTAGGTAGCGGCGTCGAAAGTCGGGCCAGCAGCAGCAGCAGTAGCAGCAGGTTGTTTCAGAGAGGATGGATGGAGATGGTGACAGATGCGCTGGTGTTTCTGGGTGGGCGCGGAGGAGATTATGAGACAGCGGCGATTTTCGTCACAGTTACAAGAGAGTACACGGCTTCACGAATGAGATTCAGCAGTCGACGGATCTAATGCAATGCTACACTGCAGAACAAGTAATCCGCAGTGTGAGTAACTACCAGTCAGTGACTTGCACCAGCTGTGAAGCCATATGGGGCCTGGTGATTCGACGGCATGACGCGGTGCTACCGTTGGGCTCCGTGGCCATTGGATCTGACGCCCACGACCCACGACCCACGACCACGAAATGCCCAGAGAAATGCCCAGAAGAAAGCCTGGGACTTTGTTGTTGTTGGGTCGCCCGCTCTGCGCTGCGCTGCTCTGCGCTGCGCTGCGCTGCTTCTCGCTCGCTGCTCTCTGCTGGCTGCTGGCTGCTGGCTGCTCACATTACATGCTGCACGACAACGCGAATGGCGTACATAGTACAGCCCTCAGTCAGCCCCCGGCCAATGAACGGCCTCCGTCGACCCGAGATCATTCCCAATGCGGACAGTGATGTTCATGCACTCCAACCTCTGGGCTGCTCGCTGGTGCTGGAGCTTGCTGGAGCCCGCTGGGGGCCAGACCGGCCAATCCCGTGCTTCCTTTCCGTTGCATTTGGTTGGGGTAAGTGCTGATCCGCAGGGAACCCACCCAGTCATCCGCATTGTATCAGCAGGTAGACGCTACAGCGCTGTACATGCCCAGTGAGCGTGACTATGGTGTTTTAGAGCTGAACTAGGCCGGCGCCGTCGTGTCCGTCGTCACTCCCTTCGTTTTATTATGGCCAGGTACGCACGTCTACTTGCCACATACCTCCGCGGAATATAGACCGACCGCTTGCGGGCGACCTTTGGATTGGCGGCATCGTGAGGGGAAGAAGGACGAGAGAGCTAACAGAAGCCCTACTACTATCGTAGGCACTGTCGTACTCACTTTAGTGTGCGGAATATAGATCGAGTGTAATGTCATCTGTATGAGGGTTCCGGCTTCGTGAGATGTCCGGGTTCTACAGCAGCCCTTTCATTGAACATGTGAGTGCTTGCGTTGCGCGGCGTTGCCAGAGAAACCCCCCGTTGTCTCAGACTCGCAGCTGTACGGGATCGGCAGGAAACGGCACAGCTCATGTCGCGCATCTCGGATGCCATGGTGCCGCCAGCCACTTGTAAGAACCCTGGGTAGCACGACTAGAGTACCTAGAAAATCGTACGCAGCTCTCGACGCATGCAGAACGGAGGGCAGCGACGGCGTAAGCAACGGGCCGCCAATGTCATGTCGAACCATATCAGATGGTGAGTGCCGGGCCGGTTAGTTTCAGCTCTAGCTGTAGCCTATGGAAACTACGCAACGCTACGACGTCAGCTTCTATCCTGGCCTCTAAGATGGCATGAAGTTATTCCGCACAAACGGAATAGAGTCGTACATAATAAATCCGTACACGCTGGACGGAATAAAGAAGCAGATCAGATCAATATCTTAATACTTTGCTTTTACGAGTACATTTCTTTGCTTCACCTCAGTTATGAATTGATAACTAATTATCATCGTCGGTATAAATGAAGGGGCCGGCAATCGTAACATGGCACTGCGTTGTGGTCTTATTCTGACATTGTTGCTTAACTCGCATCCTTACGATACAAGTTTCTGTTCTTAACTGCAATTACCGTACAATCAACTAATCCGTCACTAACTGCCCACCTTGCCGCACGATTGTCCACCAAGAAAAACATTTTGCCTTCACAATTACCGCTGCAATAACCGCTGTGATACTACAAGTCCACCGCTAAATAACAAGCTCTTTAGTGTCTGGCTTAAATTTCTAGGGTGCACTGCACGACATCACACGAGAGCGAGCTGCTCCTGTACGAGTACGGCAAGGTGAGCAATCCGTTCGGAATACGGAAGCTTAGCGTGCCCGGCCAGTACGGAATAGGGAACGGAATCCGTTCCGTTCTAGACGGTTTACGGATTAGTGCGCACAGCTGCGCAGCGAATTGATTGCCCAGAAAGGTGCCCGCCGTGAACAAAAGGTACCCCCGCTAGCACCGAGCGGGTTAGGGACTGTTCCTGCTTCCCAATCGGGATCTAGCGTGGCTTGTTTAGCAGCTGCATTTGCTCGTTCGTCTTTTTGGAACTCGCTCGACTCTCGGGCCAGCCAGACCAGCCAAGACCAGCCACAAAGACCGTCACGACTCAGAGCAACCTCCCGTGCAAGCATCACCAATCCCAATCCGCTGGTAGCCAACCACCTCAAATCCGACCTGTCGTACAACCAGCATTTTCGCCCATTCTATCATATCACGGTCCCGTCTTCTTCGCACCGTCGAACAAGTAATACCTTAAGATCCAATACTTTTAATAAGACGACCCGATGCTTCGGTATCTCATCCATGCCACTTGCAGCAGGCAAACAGCAGGGCGCACATATCTATCGATGCGAATATAATAGTATTTTCTTCATGCTCGGGAAATAATTTCGAGGAGGTCTCATCTTTATCGTCCTGGCAGCGTACAAACCCGGCCCTCTGGGATCACGGTCGCAGCGAACGGCGACCTTGGCTACACGGCGCTACGTAAAAGTACGTCATACGCACTTGTACGGCGTTACGTGCCGCGATGGTGCATTGGTTGACCAAGGAACCAAACAACTACGAAGTAGGTACTACCTACTATCGTAACTACGAGTAGGTACTAACAGCATGGGCGGTGCAGTTGCACTAAAGTAGGTGGTCGTAGCAACAGACAGTTCGTCGTCAGCTCTTGATGCAATCAGCCGCGATTTGCTAATTCCTGCCCTAACTTCTAACAACTGCGGTGTAAGCACTGAACAGAAGTACATACGGATTGCGGAGAAGGAGTTGTATAGGTAGGAATCACTCGATGAAGCTCGCACACGTGTATCGTGAATCCTGAAGCTTGGCATCTACAGATAATCAACATGGCAGTTTGCTCGGATAATCACCTGACCTGTTAACCCCGGATTTTCTGCTTGCCAAGAGCGTAAGCAGTTGTTTAGACCAGGAGATTCTCTCTGTATGCAGTAAGTGCGTCGTACTTTGTTGACAAGGTGATCTCGGATAAGCATAAACGACGCTACACAGCCTTCATTGCCTTCGTCGCCTTTCGGTATGTACACAATATTGCTAGCGAATGCGAAGTTGCACGTGTCTTGTTCGGTTGCCTACCGGTTGCCTACTGCAATCAGTAAAGAACGGACTACGTTGCCTTCGTTCCTGCGTCGTTCTAACTTCTAACTCCTGGCCCCAGCTCGACATATCAGAAACCCCCTACGAGTACGTTAGCGTATTGCAATATTTTATCGTACACCGGGTATGGCAGACGGCAGTTATTAGGTAACCAAGGGTAACGCTTGAGGAGAGAGAAGAGACTGACCGGACAACCCTGAGAATGGCGTATGACGAAATCCACCTAGCGCAATCGCTGCTTCTTCGTTCATATCGTAGCGTGCACCTAAGGCAGCTGCGATGCACTTGAATTACGCTTATGCAATAAAATGAACAAAATTATGCCAAACCACAACGGTCACTGAGTCGCCCCTAAAATTTAGTGCACAACGGCTCTCATCCGTGACCTAAGCCAACATCCTAGATCTTGCTGTTGGTGAGTCAAACGGCCAAAATTTCCTCCCACCTATCATCGTGCACCACTTTTTACTACCCCCCCTCCCGCGGCTGTTCGGAAGTCCGCAACATAGAGCAAAAAAAGGAGCCTAGCCTAGCCTGCCCACCTGCTTAGTCCGTGAAAAAAACTCCACGGCCCTCATTACGGAATGCTATCTTTGTCCTCCGGAGCGGCAGTACCCTACCCCCAACCCTGGCGTCAAACGAGTTAAGGTTATTTTTCCGCAACTGATCGACATCATACCGGATTTACACCGAGCCGATCTGAACCCCCTTCGTCATTATGCGTGTGTCAATTTGGCCTTCATACGACGTTGGAGCTAGGATATAGCTTCTTGTAGCTAGCTCAGGGTAGGTAGCTATCGGAATCGAATCGATGCCTTGTTCCGTACGAATAGTAAGTACCTATCTCGGTGAACAGACTCAACTCGGTCTGCTGATGCTGCCTATCTTCTCACGCAATTCTGTTGCTGACCTTGGCATAGAGGCTCCAAGGCCACGTGAGATAGCAAGATAAGATGTTTCATACTGTTCAGGAGTATCTTGCTCGTTGCCAAGCCTTGGCCAGAGATCCTCACTTACTCACCTGGGTAATGTGAAGCGATTTGATCTCACGATACGGCAGACTAAAAGGCGGGGGGGTGTGAGTGTGTGTCCCACGATGAGCCGGCCAAAAGTACCGATTCGATCAAGGAAGCTTAGGGTAATCTACATAGCACAGATTACTGATCGGCTCTCACGGTTATCGCGCGCGCGTCTGCTTGTTGACGAGGCTCGGAAAGCCTCATCTCATCCTTCGGAATTCATGTCGACTCGTACTAACAGGTGGAGCATCACGGCGAGGAGGAGTTAGTGGGAGAGAAGATTCGCCTATTTTTTCCCCTTCCAGTCTATTTTTGCCCACATCACGATCCCTTGGCGCCTTGACCTGCTCCAGTTCGAGGATAGCGAGATGTGCCCGTTGTCGACTAGATGAGCCGAAGGAATTTGTCATCTTTTAGATCTAACGATGCCGACTACGAGCCGAAAGTGTTTCATCACCGAACACTTGCCTTCTCCGTCGGCGCCCCACCTTCGAAGGACCGAGACTGGAGGGCAAAAAGAGAGAGGGCCGAAAAGAGGGCAAATACAGGCATCTGCCGTGCAAGGGCTGATCGATTTAGGCAGTCAGATCGGTGCTAGACAGGTTCAGGCCAAGTCGTGGGCTCGGTGTGCTTCGTATGACAACTTATGCACACAATCATTATTGTCGACATTGATTTACGGATTAGTCTCAGCCTGGATAACTTAGGTGCTGACGGGCTTGTCGAGCAAGGACTTAAAGCGGCATGGTTCAGGTACGAAGGGTCCTGCTTTGGGCCTAGTCGCCTAGGCTGCCGCCAGCCGACGGTTGCACACATAGTGCGGTGGGTGCCCCTGCAGATTCGTTCACGCTAATGCAGGTACACTATTTCGACACTAGTGCGAGGAGTCGTGCCTAACGCGAAGAGGCAAGAGAATGGCACACTAGGTCGACGCCATCGCTGCGTTAGACACGGTGGCTTCAACGGATACGTACCTCTCACTGGCAGGCAGTACGAAGTCGATATAAGGGTCTTATGAGGACCCTACGAGGACCCATGCCTTGTTGAGATTCCGATGGGCATCTCCAAATCAATCGGCCCTTGGTTCTCCGGGGTAAAGCTCAAACAGGGCCGCAGGGGACACTCGCCACGGCCAGTCGATGGCACCAGCCACTTGTTCGCCGTCTGTACGGAGCTGCCCTTCGTAGGGACTCACTCAGTAACTGGCATGATAAGATACTATAGGAGACCCCGCCGAGCCGAGCGCTGAAACAAAAGTCCTGGCTGTCAGCTTACATACGATGCGTACTATCATATGTCCATACGTCATGGTATCAGATTATCCAGGAGCGGCCCTACCACTATTGGACTAGCCCGGACGACCTAGTGTGGCGTATGAGAAGGAAGGTCGTCAATGTTGTCCGTCCGGCAGGTCTTGAAGCTGGACTAACCCCTTTCAGGGTCAAGGTACGTACTCGTAGCTGGTCGTGGCTAATGTCACGAAGGGAACCTTTTCGCTGCCAAGAAGGACCAAGACCCCTTCTCGCTACATATCTCGCTACCGTGCTTTCGTATACGGTGGAAACGTTCGGCATGGTTACCCAGGGCTTAGATTCTAGAATCTATCGATATCTTTCATGCATATTCCGCACTTTACTGCTTTACGAGTAGACTAAGAGGTAAAGTACAAGTGCTGCTCCGAAGGCCTACGGAGATACTTCGTACATGCATGAGGCGCATTGATGCCTTCTTGAATCGTCGTCTCGTGTGGCTTATCGTGCCCCGTACTATACCCCCTACGTCACGTCGTCGCGGGGGTAAATTCAGAGATTAAATCATTGGCCTCAGGATGTTTCCGTATGAAATACCACCTTATAATTATCTAATTATGCCGGGCCTTTTCGACTTTACTCTTCTTTTTGAGATTTCTATACTAATTGGCAAACGTAGCGTAACATGGATATGTCTTGTCTCGTACAATTATTCCCGTAGCGTTGATAGTATTACGATACAGGCAAGTCTTGTCATGAGTGAAGAGCACGCAAGTTCAAGCCCAATGCGGACAGACACAGAAAAAGTACATGTTCGGTCTGACATGCACTACTCGTAGCGTATAAGATGCCAAGCATTCAGGTACGCTACAGAACACCACGCTGCTTAGCGTGTGTTTGCCTTGTTTTTTCGTTTGCCTTTTCGTCGTAGGTATCATACCGTAAGGAGAGGAAGTCTGAATCTCGAAATAGAAAAAAAAAACTGCTCGGCACGCTTACTCCGTATCTGGTCTGGGCACTAAAGGGGAAACAACCGACCGAACCGGACGACGGCATCTCTGAAACGAAGATCAGCGCAGTCCTCATTCAACTTCAAAATAAGTGTCCTAGATATTCAACGACAACGAGAAGAAAAAAATTTACCCCGATTCAGGCTACGGATGAGAGATATGCGAACGATATTACTGGTTTACAAATTATACCGAATAGGGGCTGGTAGTATATTCGTAGGTGAAGAGAATGCGAAGTTTTTTTTGTAAGATGTTACGGGAATAAATTATGCCACAAATATACCTACCTAGATGGAATTACGAGTACTATCTCTCTTCTGAGACCTGCCTGCGTTATCTGCCATTGCTAGCTGGCTTGCTGATGCTGATATTATTATCTCTCCGTCCATCGTTATTAAATTTTCTCGGTCGGGATAATGAATTAAGAGCGAAAAAGGAAAATTTGCGATTGGTCATTAACGGGACAAGTTAACAGGGTAATCATTTGCGAGACGAGACGAGACAAGACTGAGCGAGGTCAAGGTCAACAAGAAAGGCGTATATCCGTATTATATTGTACATATGTCGATCGGATGCTGCCGATATGTTAATACAATCGATGGTAGCGTGCACTTCATCAAGTCGACCTATCCCTTCGCGCCCCCTTGCGCCATCACTCCACCAAATGAAAAATCAGGCCAGGTTCTCTCTTTTTTCTCTTGCATCGTTCGGGAATAATTTGTTTACTTGTGCTTAGGAACGGCTATAATGACTTGCGGACAGATAATAAGATAACTTCCGGTTCATTATAGGAACTTTAGGATTGCAGCTTTGCCGTGCACGTTTGCCTTGCGAACCACCACCACACCACTTTTTTTTCTCTCCGTCGTTTTTCACCGCCACCTTGAATGAAGTAAAGTAGTTGACCTCTAGATGATAGCGTCGCAAGTTAAAGCCTTAGATTCGATCCGATCAATGCGCTAAAACTTGCTGCATATGTCAGACCAGGACTGCGTAGCTTGAAGATTAGGTAGGTATCGCGAAACGTTCATCTCATCGTCGTTGTCGTTGCTGTCTTGTTTCGTTGGTATGGGGAAAAGAACCCCTGAACCTGCATAAGCGCAGTTTCTTAATGCATGCGTTTACGTGATCCCGAATATAGAACACCAGTCCTCATGCGGCAAGACGTTCGCCTCAACAGTTTCGTTTCGTTGCTTCTTCTCTGTGTTTCGATTCAGATCGAGAAAATCCAGAAGTGGAAAAAGGTGGCTGTTCCATACCAATCGCACACCGTCGCTTTTTCCCAGAACACGTTTCGGTTCGGTCGAGCATCGAAGCTTCTTGCATCAGCTGGCGACTACTGCAGGCTACGGGCTAGATACAGGCTGCAGCTGCAGCTGTCCTTCTGGCCTGCAGCGGTCGCTCCATCTGGCAGTCTAGAAGGAGAACAATGCACGGGGTTGATTACTCGTAGGTACCTTTTCCCACTTTTTTACGTGTACGATACAACTCAGTTACGCCGGGGCTCAACGACTTGCCTTAGTCAGGAACAAAGCGATAATGCGAATTACATACTCCTCCTCGCAAGATACCTAATAGACATGTCTTCAACGAGTTAACAGGTTAATACAAGGGTTTACGTGAAATAAAGACGAGCATAAGTCTGAGAGGATATCTATATGCCGACGCTGTCGCGAGTTCAAGTTAATTAGGATGAACGGCCAGCGGCAGTTCACAGCGGCAGGTAAGCAAGAGAGAAAGAGAGAAAAGCAGACAAGGTACCTTGCTCGCACATATAAAATGAGTGCATAGCTGACGTACCCCGAGACTTGTTGACCACACCGTTTCAGGACTAGCACGTGACTCTTATTGCAGTTTATGAAACCGCGAGAAAAAGACGGAAGTGAAATCGACAGAAAAGTGTCCCGTTTGTGAAATTACCTACCTAAACATAAGAAGAAAAGTACTCGTAGTAACAAAGTGCGGAATACATGCCCAATATGGCGCTAGGTTAGAGGGTTAGAGTGCTTGTCTACGCCACACGTTATTCGCTAGGGATTATCTAAGAATTTGATCCGCCTCTAACTCGTTCGTATCTAGGAGAAGGACCCTGGACGGGGGACTTTTTCGTTCTCTCGTGGGAATAGTATCCTGGGAATAAACGGGGATCACGTAGGTATGTATTTTAGGAAGGACGATAAGTGTCGATACGGATTAGGTAGGGTATGGAGCGGGTGGGTTAGGCAGAAGAAGGACATTTGATGCCGAGAAAAGAGCGCGGCGCGCGCGAAAGAAAGCGGTGAAGGGGGGTGCAAAGAACAAGAGCGAAGCAAGAGAACAGGGCGGACCGTTCACAGGCCTTTCAGCCAGGGCGAAACTACTGACGAGAAGACGAAATAGACCATGCCGAAAGCGAAACGCACTCGACTCGTTCCAAGATCTGGCTGGGGACGGGAAGGCCATTGCGTGCACAGAGCGTGGTCGTCCAAGGGAACTTTTCGTACGGCAATAAATCGAAAATTCAATCATACGAGCGGAATCGAGAAGCAGGACTCGAGAAAAGGGTGCGGAATTCAGATCTCATACTACTCATACAATAAACCGTACAATAATCCGTCGAGTATTCCGTCCTTGTCATCCGTACTTTACGCACAATTCCGTCATGGAAGGGGAAAAAGACGGTGAGAACCTTATTGACGGAGTGGCCACTTTTTCTTTCAAAGACACACAAAAAAAACCAGGGATGCGCGGAGAGAAATCCTCACCTCGCAAAAGTCAGGTTACGACATAACGTAGTATTTACATCTTCCTTTCTCCTTATTCCCTGCGATATAGATTTGATGTATCGTATGCGAGAAAGAAGCAAAAATTGGTTGGTAGGCCCGGTAACCAGGTCTACGATGTGATATGCGCAAGACTAAACTGCATGCAGCCTGTGACTCGCGATCCCATCCCCCATTTCACACAAACACACTCTCTCCGCGCCAAAACGGAGAAACAGCAAAAAAGAGATCCTGTCACGATGCGGATTTCCGCACTATCAACGACTATCGTATGTACGGAATCATGTAGGCCACCGCAGATAGAATAGGCAACGAGTAGCCACACTACTACTGCTAGGCTTATAGGGCAATAGGGCAATAGTTGATCGAGATCCAAGCGTCTCTCGCAAAAAGCTTCTTTTTTTTTCTCTTATTCCCTGACGCGAATTCCGATTGGCAATGGTTACGCGGGTCCCCGTTTTGGGCGACGATAGGGAGGTTGCATGGCGGTTTACCTGCAGCTCTAGCGTACGATTTTAGGGGAGTGGACACGCCGTAATCCGTCAGTCTAGTGGATAGGCAGGAGCGATGATTATGGGTGAAGTTGCCGGGCGGTACTACCATCAACCAATTGGTCCCATAGCTCAGTTGGTTAGAGCGTCGTACTAATATTATGCCTAAAACATAACATCGGTAATGCGAAGGCCGTGAGTTCAAGCCTCACTGGGACCATCTTTTTTCATGTTTTTTTATACAATCACCTCACTTCTGTTCTTTTTATTTTTGTTTTGGACTTTTGTTTACGACTCGTATCTATTTCGGGAACCTCTCTTTTTGTTATACCCGGTCGCTCACTCGAGCTGACTCTTTCAGCACACGCGTCGACCATGCGAGTTTCGCCGGTGTGTTTTGCATGGCTGCCTGGTCATCTCGAAGCGAAGGTGTCATGTTCAGCCCACGTTGACTCCTGACAGCAAGCAAGCAAGCCAGCGAGCAAACAACGCACGCACGCATGCATACCGACATACATACATGTATAGGCTGCACGCATCAATAACAAACCGGGGTTTGACAGTCACAGCATTGGCTGGATCCGGTTATACGCGTAACCGAGCACATGGTTCGAAGGACGGCGATCTCCTGTCAGCGTGGTAGAAATGCGACACTGCAGCAGGGCTGAAAGGCTGTCCTGTCAAATGTCTTACCAACAACAACAAGCCAATACATATGTGTTGTGTGGCCTTAGCCGAAAACCCCCGTGTACGAGTAGCAAGAGAGTGACGCTGCGCTGACAGGTACGAACGACTATTACTACATACTCGGAAAGAAAGGAGAGTCCCTGGACGATGGTACCGACTACGGCGATTGTCTCGGCGAGGTCTCGCGGGGAACGGTTACGGTGGACTCGGCTCTTATCCATTCCCCGTTGCTGGGTCTTGAAATTGAACGCCGACCAGATGGATAGAGTGAATCAAACATGTCTCAGCCCGAGTCTCTACGGTTTACTATTGTGCCGTGGACTTGGGTCGCAAACGCCGAGACAGTCGTACCAAAAGCCTCCGGGGCAGGGGTTCGATTCTATAGAGTAGCGAAGTACCCCGTTTTCACATGATTTACGTTGTTGTGTCTCTCTCTATTGAGTCTTGGGACTGACTGACTGTCTTGACTCTCGGCTACCTCGAACAATCCCGAGAGAACAAACACTCAACTGAAATCAATATTGCCTGGTCGACCGCTGGATAGTTTACTTCGGAAGACGCGGTCGAAGTTATCAGGGGTTTCGGCCACAACGTGAACAGTTAGCAGGTTAGATCGCAAAAGGGACACCACGGCTCGACCATCGGTTGAAGACTTCGGTAACTCCTAACGTCTACTCATCGTTGTCTCAGTGCGCACGACGAACAGGTCCTCTATGGATAAACTACGGAGTAACCGTTGTTCACATCTGTACTCACTGACAACAAGCGAGTCTTGCATACTGCTAACAACACACTGGCATACACAGCCTCGATGCTGCGCCATTGACACTCGATATGGATCGTAGGGTATACCGTCTACGACTACATCCGTGCTGGATCCAGTCTTGCGCGCAATGACGTGATCGCAACCGAGTAAGTAAGTGGTCATAAGTGAAGCGACAGCATGCATACCACAGGAAGAACATATCCAACCAACAGACAATAGTGCCCAGATAGGAAAATGAAGCATTGGCTACAGATTCGTCCCAATGACTTGGGTAGGATTCAATCAAAGAATCCCAGCCACGTACTATATCGGAGCCCGCGATAGTGGCGAATTGCATCCCATCGTGAATGAATGCACACTTTCTGCCTTATAATAGAGCTGCTCGTCAAAAGTTCAACTGATCCCACGCAGCGAGCGGTGAGGATGCTGAAAATAGAAGCATTCACTATGGTATGCATAGATAGGTAGAGAGCACTTCTGAGCTTGCGAACAAACTGCGCCATGCTAGACGGCGCAGAAGCTTCACCGCCGGGCCTTCATGAATAGCATAGTTGCGACTAACCTTTGCTATCCGCGTCGCTAACCGGATTCCTGGGTTCGACGGATTGGGATCTCGAAGGCTGTAGCAGCTGTGTAGCGTCCATGCTATTATCGTGAGTATCGCCACCGCGGTGTCTAATAGTCCAAGTATGGGACTCTACGCATAGAGAAAGAGGTCCGTTCAACCGCTTTGGACCCGGACTTAAGGCTATGGGTCGGCGGCGCAAGCTTTCAAGCTGGGGAAAGCCGAGACTGCTCGATTCCTGACGGGGTTGCGTTATCTCAGCCAGTGAGAGTCCCAGGAGTCGACGGTTGAGTCATGAACAGAGACCAGCACCCAGCTTATCTGCTTCTAGAGCCGTTCTGTCGGGTCTCTTTTCATGCACGTTTACGTCGCTTGTGTCTGTGCGCGACGCTCCAAATATATTCTTTCTCGAGTCTTTCTCTCGCGCCGTCTAGGTAGTGTGTAGTAGTAGTTGCCCGTGCTTCCATTCTAGACGTGTCCTCTGGGCAGACGTAGTTTTGTCCGTGCCCTCCGTTCTAGATAAATCTTCGGGACGGCCGGACGAAGGGATTCTTTTCTGGCTTCTAGAATGCCAGGTAGTGTTGGGACCGTTGAAGCTGTGACGTTGATCGATGGCGTGATGGGAGTTGGTTGGAAAGTTGGGAGTTTCATGAAGGTGATATCGACTCCTGTATCACAGATAGGTCTGGTTATTGTTGAATGGATGTCTTTCTCTCTTGTCGTGTAGCTTGCGCACAGGCAGTTTTTGGTATCATTGAAGGGGTTTACGAGACGGTGGTTTTCAGCGAGAGTCATGTAGGAATTTACACGCGTACTCGAACAGTTGGCAACCTGGGCATGGTAAACTCATGCGGTAGTGAGTGACTGTGAGACCCCTGAGCCGCATGCTCGAGAAAGATTCAGGAAGCTACGCATTGACTCTAGATTGTGATGAACAGCTGACAACTTCGATCCCCAGGCATTCTGGCGGTTGAGAACTACTCGTAGTCCGAGGCATTCTGCGGATAGGCACTCTGAAGCTGGCTCGTGATGACTGGTGATGAGGAAGCAATGAACAAAGAATGCGGTTAGGACAAGAGTCAAGTGCATGCGGGTTTGGACTGATCTTCATGCGCTCAGGACGAGGGTTCAAACATCTTTTTAGTATCGTAGACGTCTTTAAGTAGGAGTCAACTGAATTGAAAAGTCGTTACGAAGCTTTGAAGAGCGTGATGGAGAAGCTAGAAGTCAGGACATAGAATATATTCATAATAAATAAAAGCATATATCATAGATATGTTGATAGGATTGACTCGAAACGATCGTAGATAGCAATGTTGGAGTTTCTCCTGAAAACCTCATTCTTCATCCATTCCAAGATATCTCCTTCCGCCGCAAAGACACCGTTCTCTACCGCCAGGCCATGATTTCAATCTACTTGCCATTATTTCTCGTTGTAATCTTCGGGATCATTGAATTCGCGTTCCTGTATGTCGTCTGTCTATCACTCCAGCCCTCAGGTCAGTGAACGGGGTAGGCATTCCTACAATCTCTTGCTTCTCGGCATAGAACTGCTTTACGTATAGACCACTCCGATACCCTTAACTGCCCAGTCAACCATACAACTCAAAGCAGATCGGCTATCTCATGATCCGGTCGCTATCCCCCATCATACCTACCTCCTATCATCCAGGCGGGATGTGTATCCACGGGTCATGGCAAGTGTTCATCAGGAACAGAAACACACACACAAGGTGCTCCTAGGCTCCTGTCCAGAATGTGTTGGGAAAGCATGCTTAGGTCCCAAAGCGCTTGAGAGCGTAGCATCACGGCACTCGAAGACCCATTCAGGAACGCTGAACAAGCAAAGAACCAAGAAAGACCTCCAGCGTGACCTTTGCCACCCAGCTCGTGTCCCCTTTCCACGAGTCGTTCTCAACCAGGCTGTTTGCCACTCTCAACCGCATGGGTCGCCGATACATGGCATATCTTTCACAGCTCCAAGAGTCTAGGGGAGAGCTCATTAGTATCCTCTCAGAATAGATAAGGCCGCTTTATGGCCTTCGGCTCATGAACGTGAACATGCTTTTGGCAGTCATGGGATGATCGGTAACCGGACGATCCACGCTGATAATATATGACGAGAGTCATCAGACGTTTCATCACCGGAATCCAGCTCCGAATGAGCATGCTGAGCTCTCATTCAAGTCTTCGGCGACATGTCAGAACCCCTGAGATCTTCCCTTATAAGGTGACAAGCAGCAAGCAACGGAGATCCAGTCAGTCAATGGGCGCGTCTCATCGCCTATCTAACTCAGGGCCCATGCGTGGAACGAATCCTTTCAGGGCCTTATGAGCGTACGGTTTCTGAACATGTTTCGTCTATTGATTCTGGCTGAGGTCGCAGAGTCAATAGAGAGAATGAGGAGTCTGGCCATGAAGGAATAATCTTCTTTGCGATCAATTCTTGTCAAACGTTCCGAACCAAAACATAAAGCAAGGAATCTGGCTCCGTGGAGAAAACAGTCTTTTGAAGCTCATCCAAACTCGCAAACTTCATCCAGACATGATGCGAAGCCGTCGTCACGGAATTCACGTACACGCAGGCCTACGATCGTGCGACGAGAGACGATCATAGCGCAGCCGGACCGTGTCACAAATGCGCTGGGGATGACGAAGGGGAGTTAGGAGGCACTTGCGGGTGGTTTGGAGTTGAAAAGATGTATCATGTGAGAGACAATGCTCGGAAGGAGATCCCCTGAGATGCCAGACTCAGAATTTTACTAAGGGGCGCGGATCACCCCCAGGTTCACCAAGGCATACTAAACATCGGAGAACGTAGGAACCATGAGACGCAGTCAATTGCGATATGCATTGGCTATTGCTATTCAGCGTTGTTCGTCTGTTGACCATCGTTGGATTTTTCGGAGCCGTTAGGGGTGACGAGTGACTTCTGAAAGGAAACATCTCCTTTTAAGATTGATTCTTGCTGGAAGTTTGAAACCGTAACATACAGCGAAGGATCCGGCCCCGTGGAGAGGCCGCCATTTAGAATTGACTCTCACCGGAGGTTTGAAGCCGGGAAACATAGGAGACAACCCTGTCAAGAAGGCTCGGCCCCTGAGCCGTCAGACTTCTATTCCGCATGCTTCCGAGTATCCTAGCATCCCGTAAAGTTCCCGGGAAGTGCGGGTAACCCCTTTATCTCCACCGAGGTTTATTCAGACATCACAAGACGTTGGGTTGGGACCATGAGAAGCAGTGAATTGCATTTTTGGCATATTTCATATTATCATTAGCCATGCATTGCAGCGTGGTAGAGTCTTCATAATGAGTACAGCCGGTATCCAACCTCACTCCATCTTACAAAATTTTCGAGGCCATGTTAAATAATAACGCAGGGACACCTGTCTGTCCTGGGTGGGTGATGCCGAGCAAAAACAAATATACAGGCGTGGTTACCACTGAACCCGGGAACATCGGAGAGGGCCACCCCTGAAGTCCTCATCCGCGCCCGGGCAGCAATTAACCCGCCGATAGAAACGAATTTTTGGGCATCAAGCAGCAAGGTACCTGCCTGACAACTCTCCAGCCATTGTTGTGTTTCAATTGGCATCTCTCTTGGACACATACTCATCACTTCCATATGGCCAGCTCAAAGGGAAAAGAAAAAAAGAACGCAAAACCCCCAATAAAAAAGTACAACGAATCGAAGCCTCGCAGGGAGCCATTATGCTCCTACTGAGCCTTGGCAGATCTCTTCTTGGCTTCCGCCTCAAGATTATTAGCCGCATTAGTTCTTGAGCGTTCGTATTTCAGTGTGGTGTCGCCCCTCCATATCGTGCCGAGCAATCGGTCCCAGAAGGTGAAGAAGGGCTGAGAAAAGTTGGTCTTGATGCCCCAACTCTGGTGGTGAATGTCGTGGTATGCGGCATTGTTGCCCGTAATGTGCTGGAGGGGATCCCAGGGCAAGGCGTAGCCGCAGTGGTCGTCAACAGTCTTGATAGTCGAGCAAATGAAGAAGACAATGCCCTGCTTCGCCGTCATTCCTGCAATCTTGTAGGCCATTCCGGCGCCTAGCGTATCGAGGAGGAAGCCTTCGAGGGGGTGGTTGTAAAGCGCGCCGTAGGCATAAGGAACATAAAGTCTGTGATGCCGGGAGTGGAACTTGGCTGTGAACGGTGTTAATAGCCATCATGACCGAGCGATACGCCGGATGAAAATACTCACTGTAGAGCCACTTGTTCATGTGCATTCCGCGATGCAAGAAGTACTGCCAGGTGTCTAGGGCGGATACGGCGATAAAGAACTGGAGGGCCGGAATGAGAACGTAGTAGATGAGCTTAGCGACCACGAGCTCCCAGGTGACGAAAGAGGGTACCATGGCGCCATCAGTGGCGTCAAGGCTGGTCGTGAGACGAGGGTAGTATCCGCCGGCGAGGGCACCTGCCAAGAGAGGATGCGTGATCGACATGTTCTTGGAAACGGAGGCAGCGTTAATGCCCACGAGTCCAAGGATGGCCGGCACGGCTCTCTGGGCGAGGCGCACTCTGGTGGCCCAGACGGCGACATCGTAATCCTCACTACCCGTCAACTGCGGCGGATCGGTGTATCCCAGCACGAGGGCCATGCCAATCTGAATGATCTGCTGGATGATCACATCACGGAAGACTTCAAATCGCGTGGCTCGGTTGCGCGCCGCAATCTCGGCAGGCGTATGCAATCGGTATTGCGGAAATAGGTCGTAGACGTCGATGATGTGGAAGAAGAGCGAGACCACCCAGTACGCGATGACGGGCGCAATGGCGGACATGTAGGAGTCAGGGAACCATGATATCGTGTCGGGGGCCTCGGAGAGAGTGTAGGCGGGCAGTGGAGGGAGAGAGGCAGCAGCAGTCAGGTTCGTCGCCATCGCTGCTGGGATAGCTGGATATCAGATGGAACAGTCACAACTCGATGGATTGGATAAAGCCGAATTACAATAACTAAGAGGTTGAAAACTAGTAGGGAATGAAAAGGTAAGGAGCGCGGCGAAGGGCGAATGGCAGAAGGCAGAAGATGCAGACGGACTTGTAGTTGTTGAAACGAAGGTGTTAAAAGGCTTCAGGTTGTCGAACGAGAAATATGGAGCGCGAGTGTTGCGGGCTAAGAGGCACTAAACCGGCTAGTCTGAGGATTACGTACAATTGTTTTCCTGTTTTCCGTAACGGCACAGTAGCCACGAAGTACTGTACATGCGCTACCCAGGGCAGTACCGGCAGGTGTCACTTGCGGTTCCATCCAAATTCAGCTTGCGGGGGTGGAGTAGACTGCGCTAACTGAATATGTTTTTGTACGTGCAAAGCGTCGAGAGTTCGTTAAGAAGATGGCATTCACGAGCGTGACATGTGAGAAGCTTGATGAAACTTCATGAGAACCATTTCACCTGTTTACCTCACCTGATATTCTTTTTGTGAGCCACTGAACAGAAGACAGGGGTTGAGTGACGCCGTATGCACAAACACTGCTGTACCTGAAACTCGGGTATATGAAGGTAATAGGGGTGGATACCGTCATTGCAGCTAGCCAATGAAGTCTCTTGGCAGTTTACGGATGAGCTCTTACGGATTAGTGTGGACGTCTCGACTTGAACTTCCGTTTGCTTGTAGTACTGAATTAGTTAGGGCAGTTATAGGTGGTACGTACGCGGTATGTAAGCTGGTAGCGTAATCCGTACCTACCGTTGGCTACCAAGTCGCCAGTCGTATGGAAGTCGCAAGTCGTAATCCGTATGTGATCCGTAATCCGTACTCGTCGGTGCTCCAGCTGTAATAACCATGAGTGGGTCGACAGTGGCCTGACGGTTGACCTACCGGTAACCCATAGAACCGGTCTGTCGCTTGTGTTGTCACGCTTCTCTGAACTACTGCGAAACATTATACAGAAACACTAACAGTAATCGGCATCCTCGGGCAAGAGTGCTGGCACCATTGACGAGGAGGTCGATGGTGTACATATCCAGATTCCGTAAGGATATGTACAAATTCCGAGTTGGGATGAGTTCAACTGCGTGCCTTTGAAATTGAGAGTAAAATCCGTAAGCTTGTTTCCGGCAAAATCGCATAGGTACGGATTAGAGAGCACCGGATCGGTATCACATTGCCAAGGATTTGTGCATGGTTCGCCGTCTTATAGCGCGCCGTGTGAAATTACTGCCCTTAACACTGTATGTCATCTGGTTGTATAAATCGTTATTCCAGCCACCAAAACTCACCAGCTGCCCGGTTCTAGCCAAAGACAACGAATGAGAGGCAACGATCTAGAAGGTCTGGCTTTCAGTTCAACGCCTTTACGGATTACACCTCGAAATATCGGTAGGCATTCCGTGAAAATACGGGTTACATATTACGCCCCGAGGCCCCGAAGCCGCGAACCCGAGAAAGGTGGGCCGTAGCGCGAGTACCGATACTTACGCGATGTCTTGCACAGCAGGCGCAGGTGAGCACTAGGTACCTGTACCGGGCAGTTACACGGTACATCGTAATATCCGAGGTTTTCCGTACGACCTCCAAATGGACTTGAATTTGTCCAGCTTGGATCGCAGCTGGTCCCAGCTGGCAACCACTCTCGGCAGACGGCTATGCTAGCGTTAGGTACATCTTGTGTAACGATTTTAGCCTGCTTCCCGACCAGTCAGGTTGCTCGACCACCATGCCCACCCTTAGGCAGTAAAATGGCCGGCCCATAGGGGACTCAGACCTGAAAGTTAGCAGGGTGATCGCGCAACGTGTTGGATAGTAGAGTAATGTGGATCTCTGTGTGTGTATTCCTGCGCTCCCCCCAATTCGGGGAGCTTTCCAAGTAG